>VYZW01018396.1:65479-88179 GCA_013401315.1 Balaeniceps rex | reverse complement strand
TACTTTAAAGCTGTTGTTTCTGCTGGAGCTCTACAGTAAAGAGCAAATTGTACATCAAGGGGAAAAGACCAAACAGTTGCATGGGGGAAAGAAGAGGTGAATACCTATTAAATTAGCCAGTGATGACAATTATCTGTTCAGAAATGATGTGCATATTCAGTACATACATTTTCCTTATTACCTTTCAGAAGATTTTCCAAATGGCAATAACATGCTCTATTTTATTGTTGCCCCAACTTTTCACACTGTCAATACTTACAAAAGTGTACAAAACACAGTTTCATTTCTAGCAAAGGAATCAGGAACTTGGGTCAAAGCATTTCTTCTGTCCTGTGTTGAAGCCAATTAAACTGACTGGGTTGTGGTGACACTGTACCCTCAGTAAGCCATGTTCTTCACAGGTGGTTTAATGTAGCTTTGGTGTAATGCTCCTCAGTAGTAAATAATTCATTGCTTCTCATGCCTCAGGGCATATAACACAGAAGGAAATCAGTATCACGACATGATATTTTTGTTACTATTATTTGATGAGATTGCTGTCATTTACAGGGAAAAACCAGTATGCCTTCACTAAGAGACAAAAGACATTACTTTCAGAGTGAGCTATAACAGGTATATGCTTAATGGGCAAACATGATTGAAAATATCATCTTCCACAGACTATTTATTGACATATGTGAATATTGTATGTTATAGCTAATTAGACAAATTAAATATCCTCCTTCTTGATTTCCAATCTGAGAATATCTACTAAACATATTTGACATTTCAGTAGAGAGGAGGATAACAGGAAACGTGAGTGCTCATTAACAGATTTCAATTTTTATAATAGAAAAGAAAAAAATGTAAACAAATTTTTGCATATATTAAGGGATGCAAATATGTCACCCAGGTCTTTGTCACTCTGTGGTGGGCACTGATCTGGTTTTTATGCCATCTCTGTGTTATCTGTGCTAAGATGAGAGAGAGTTGGATGCTTGGACAAATATGACTGGCAGTCAGAAGAGCTACATTTTGTGTTTTCCTCCACCACAGACATCCTACAAGCTCCTTCAAATGCCATCTGATGTTTTTGTGTCAAAACCTTTGCAGCTGCAGTGTGATTTTTGGCCCTTAAAACAAGTGGTGTGTCAGGCTTGCGTGGAGAAAATCCTGAGCGTATTCACACCTCTGTGGATAGTAAATCCTTAATTTGGTGCATTATTCAGGGTGATGTCTTCATGGGATCACTGACAGGAACTCCTCTTTTTAAATGTTTGAATGAAAGAAGGAGGAATTGTTGGTTCATATCCCAAATGCTGTAATCAAATGGTTACAACACTGAGAAAGCACTACTCACCTCCATAGATGTGCCCTAACCACTAGGCAATAATGAAAAAATGCAGCCAGCCACCATCTCTCTTTTAAAAACTGTACCAGCTGAAGAAAGAAGGAAAGAAAGAAATAAAAGGGAACTTCTTAGGGACACAGGGAGAAGCTGTAATCCTGTAACCTAGTAGATTATTGGTTTGTAATCACAATCTCAGGCAGTAGTTTTCACTCTAGGTAATAATCCAGAGTAAAATAGTAATTCAGGTGAACTTGGTATCACAAACAAAAATGATTCTTTGAATTGAAAGGATTCAGGAATTGGACCTGTAATGTCTAAGAGAGTTCTTGAAGGCAGAATTTCTCTGCCATCAATAAATTTCATGAGCAGTAATAGTATCAAGCAATAGTCTAAGTATTTACACAGGAACTGACTATTAGGGATAGTGGTGATTCATCATGTAATATAATTAATGTCTCCTTCAGCTGATCTTTAAAAATGTGGACACTCAGCAAGAAAATCAATGTTAGGTTCTGCCTGGATTTAAATTAAAGCTTCATGTATGCTTCATTTCAGTAGTGTAATCCTAAAAGGATAAAAGAACAGTGATTCTTTTATCACAACACTCTCAAGATCAGGCAGAGAAGAAAAATGTCTTGGACAGTAAGTGCTCCTATCTGACTGTTAAAATCAAAAGCTTGTAATCCAGCCTTAGTGACAAACTGAATAATGGTCTCTCAAATCTCTGCTGCCTCCTCCAGTTGCTTCCCTGCTCTCATATCCTAGCATCACATTAATGTTTTCTGTGACGAATTCAGCTACAGCCCAATCTCACCCATTTCTCAGTCACTGAAGTACAACTGCACCATGGCACCTTCTTGGTGTTATATGACTCCCAGACAAGCTGTATCATCAGCGTATCACAAATCATTCTACCCAGTCTCTCACTGGCTATTCCTATTGCTGCTGACTTCCCTGTATGTTACTGCATATACATACACTGAATAGGAAATGCTGATACATCTTCATCCTATAGGCCAAGAACACTATTTATGACCTTTTCACAAAGATCTCTAAATCATGACTTTTGGGTACGCACAGGTTTTACTACTGCTTCTCAATAACATGCTATGCCCTCCATATTTCTAAAGATTTGAAGTGATTTTGATGACCTTAAAGGGGCTGCATTATCAGGAAACACCAAACATTTGTCACAAGACTATCAGACATTTTTATAAAGCCATAGATGCCATAATTATTATGTTTCTGCATAACAACATGAAAATACAATCTTACCATGTACAGAACGTTCTACAATGGCATGAGCTTGCATGTCACTCTAAACGAAAGTACAAATTAGGAGAGGATAATAAATGCATAAATTGTATATATTGCTCACTGTGGAAATACTTATTATTGAGGACTGAATAAGATGAAAACAACATTGTCCCATTTTTTATGATGTACTAAAGGAACAACAATAGCTGAAGGTTAGTTAATATGGAGATTTCAGTAACAAACTCTATATCATATTTCAGATTCAAGTATTGTGTGATCTTGATTAAAACCAAAATCTAAAAGGTTTTTCTTCCACAGCTTCAGCTCTTATATTTTCCAGCTGATTTCAAATTTTCTAGTTCACTGGCTGAGCCAAAATGACACATTACTTACTATGTATTGCACCAACCAGAAAATATTACTTGTCTATCCATCTAAATATGCAGTTTGTTTAAGTTTTCTTGGTTTGGATATTTTTTTCCCTAAGAAAAATCTACTTGCCCATTTATTAAAACAGTTTTTTGATAGTGGTGTGCTCTCCAGTATAGGGCCTTGGGCTGAAGCCTAGAACCAGGATAGAAGACCATGTTCAGCAAGGGGGCTTGGCACATTGTCCTCAAAACTCAGTCCTACAGTGGCTGTCCTATATAGAGACATTGCTCCAAATAAGTGAATATGCAGGGTGGCAGTTCATGTAATTTCTATAACTCAGTGGGAAGGAGCAGTTGTTGTAGGAAAGACCTCATGCCTTAAGCAGGTCAGAGTAATTTTGATAAGGTTTGATGAGCCAGAAGTTCCTTCTGGCCTTATGGTCCTTTTCTTGATGTACTTGATGCTCAGGGACGTCACCTGAGGAGTCATCTACTATAAATGCAAGATTGCTCAGTAACACAGACTAAAGTAAGAATATCAAATTGAGTAAAGGATAAGAGATTACAAAGGGTGCCAGTGCTCGCTTTTTCTATCAGGTACGTTGAAGGTTTTTTATGACAAACACTTCTTTCTTTCTCCTTCAGCACCTCCTTTATAGCACACACAAGTCTTGCACAAATGTCCTCTGTGGCTGCCCAACACTGCCCCCTTTCCCTCAATGTCAGTTTGGTTTTGCATGCTGCATGCAATCTAGTGGCTGGATTTCTTCTAGCACATTGAGAAGATCAAAGTACTGATTAAAAAATATGGCATGCTCTATAGAAAATAGATGTAGCATTCATTTAATTTAATTGTTCACAGCCACTCTTCTTATTCCCCTTCTAACCTATAAAGAAGTTGCGTCCAGCCTGGGTCACAAAGGAGAAAATATTGCCTAGGCTTCTATCTATCTGCATTAGCATGCTATTTGATTCTGCACCTGCAGCTAGCAAATAGATGGAGAGTATTAACTGACTGAATCAGTAGGTCCTCAAACATCTTTCTCTGTCAAAGACATTCACTGGCATTTCAATTAATTGATCTGGGCAGATTTTCCGTGGCTGCTAAACACTGTCATTTCCTTAAAGCTAACACATCTTGTTCAGTGAAGATGCTGTTGTCAGCCAGGCTTGAGTAGTAGTGATGCAATCCAAGATGTTTTCTACCAGTGACACCAATTTCTTGCCTGATGCTAATCTTGATAGCTTGTTTCCTTCTGCCGGTAAAGATCTCAGTGACAGACTATCACAGTGTAAGCTCTTCCCTTCATTTGCTTCTAAAGTGTCTCCTTTTACTTGTGTCCCAGTCCTGTCAAGCTGCAAGAAGCTCTTTTTTGAATAACATATTAGAGATGGTCAGGAAGTAGTTGCATTTATCTTCTTGATATTGAAATTCCTTTCTTTATTTAAGCTTTTCCCTTCTGTACTCACCTTGAAAAGAGCATCTTTTTGCATACTTTCTCTGAGCAAATGAATAAGACTCATGTTTGTGCCAAGGGGAGTACCAGGCTGGACATTCACATGATTCATGGGAAATTCTTCAGGAAAAACAACATAGAAATGCCCAAGAGTAGCCAGCATTAGTAAAAGAATATCAGTAACAAAAGCACATCAAGTATCTTGGTCTGCCTTAGACGCTTACTGGAGGATAAGTCATACTTTAAAAGGTAAATATTAAGGCTGCAAATGAGTGCAGTCAAAGTATGGGAGAGGACGCTGGAGTTATGCGGTAACTTGGGTTTCCATGGGACATTGGACAACTTATCCTTCACCCATGCCACACCACCCCAGCGAGCAGCCTCAGCCACACGCCTGCTCTGCCTCAAGGGTGCAGCAAATCTGAACTTGTGGTGAGGGAGTGGTTTGGGGTGACTCGTGTGGCAAGTGCTATGTAACCGTAGGTAATAGAAAGGAGAATAGATCTCTTTTATGTGAATTTTATTTGCTGAGAATTACAGCCAAATGAAATTGAAGTACTGCCTTGACCTTTTACTATTTCATAATGACTGGCTTAATCAACAACCTTTGACCTAAAAATCAGCCCATTCTTTTTAGCTTACAGTAGGAGCAGATTGAAATGCAATTACAGTCATACTTTGTTTACAAGTGGATTGCCTCATGAATGCCAAATGATTTTTGAAGTTCTGAAAACAAATGGCCTGTATTCACCTTTCCTTTAGCTGAATGCTGCATATGGGTGTCGCAAACACTGAGCTCTCTTTCTTTCTTTCAAGGATTTTTTTAAGTTGTATCAGTTCTCTGAAACCTGGACACATGAAACCTCCTTTTCCATATATTTTTCCCATTCCTTAAGTTGCTGGCTTTGCAGTGACTGTTGTAGATTGAATATGATGACAGCAGTTTTTGGCTGTTTATTCCTCAACTCTACCTTTGCTTTACAAAACCTTGCAGAGTGACTCCTATGCAGACAGTGATTTTGGGGGGCTGGACTGAAACTTGATTTAGCCCAGACTTTCTCTGGCACCTGCAGTCATTCATTCCCTGGGTTTGCTTCCAATTCTCCTGTAGGTAAGCAGCACTTACCTTACAGGAATGTTATAAATGGCCCTGATCCTCCAGTAGCTTATTTGTGGTTTTATGTCATATATTGTGCCTATATGTCTTAAGTTTCCCTGGTATAAATGGGCACAAACCCTGGGTCTCTCAGTCTCACTCACTTGGAGCTGGCTCTGTATCTGCCGTCTTTGGCAAAATGGAGCCAACTGCCCCTGTCCTCCTGAAACCAGCTCTGCTCCTCAGAAATGTCTCAAAGCTGCCCCAATCGTTTGTGAATTTCACTCAAAGTTCAAAGGCAAGCAAGTACCACATGACTGGGAATTTTTAACTTTTAAGTCTTTCCTCCCTATCTCTTTAAACCATGCAGCTAAAAGTAAATGTCTGCTGGCACACCTTCTTCAGCGTATCTGTTGTTCACCTAAAACCTAGTCTTTATGACTACTTGCTTCACTAACTTATTCTTTACCTTCTTGCCAACAGATGGAAGGAGATGCAATTAAGAGTAGTGTCTTGACAAGGCTCACTATATATTAAAGTATTTAGTAATACATTTTAATTTACCTGAATTAACAGGAAGTACATAGAGAGCTACTTGAGGTGACCATATCTGGTACAAAATATTACCTCCTTTTAAGAATACTGCTAGAAGATAACTTTTGAGAGCTTTCCAAAACTGGTTTTATCAGATGCCTTATTTTAGTTGAAGTTATTCAGATTCTGGTCATGCAGCCTTTAAATGCTAATATGCAATATGCTAAGAGCACAGCAACAATATTTATCTGAGCATCCAACAGTATTTATACCTTATTTCTGGTAATGCATTTAGCATGTAAGTAAAATGTTCCATTAAGAGCTCCTAGAGTCACAACTTCAAAATGAAAAACTTATGTTTCATTAGCTACAACAATATCCAGAGCATTTCTTGGAAATGGGTTACCAAATCTTAATTCTTATCACCTATAATATAGATTAATTATTTAAAATTTAACCAATTTATCCTCAGAGTCCAACAGACAGAGCTTTGCCACTGAGGTATCTGAATCTATTCAAAGAAAGACTCCTAATTCCATACATATTAAAATAACATGATATGCTGACTATGTTATAGGTCTTGTAGCTGATTCAGAGTGCCTTCCTAAATAGCACTTGATCCAGAGTAGGGGTTGATATTGTAATGATATTCATAGTTGTTGAATACATCCCTCTGAACAAGGATTGTATTTAATATTTACTGGAGAGTAGCAATACATATTCAATTCCAAGAAGATACTGTAAATTTTGTCAGGAAAATAGTACTTCTAACAATTTATTTTAAGGTTGCATTTATGGTGCTTACAATTTTTTGCAGTATATATATTTATATATACTGCTAATAACAATGATTTGAGCTATACTATTAAAATTTTATCATCTAGCTGAAGAATTTTATGATTGATACAGTAAGAACAAGAACTGGAAATGATGCTTTTATGGCATGATTTTCCTTGAGTGTCACAAATATGTATCCATTCAACAGATATAAAAGCATATTATGGATTTGTTCAGAAATAATTTTTTACATATATAAGCTTTGGTAGTTCCAAGAAGGCAGGGTTCTTTTATCTCAGATAACCAGCACCTAAGATATTATGGGGAGCAAGTCTAAGAAATAAGATACAAGTAAACAAAGAAGCAGAATCAGAAACACCAGTTAGTGTAAACAAAGGAAGGACAGGACTGTAATAGGAGCTATCAGCCTGGCTAAACAATGGGTTCTTCCTGGACCTCAAGAAATAAGAGGGAATTTTACAGAAAGCAGAAACTAGGTCAGATTAGAGGGGAAGATGATGTCCACAAATGGACAAAATCAGGGAGTTCAAGGCACAAAAAAGATGAAGCTAGCAAAGGACATAAAAGGTATAAAGAGGGGCAATATAAGTGATAGAAGGAAATGCTGTGGGAAACATATGCTGGAACATACGCTCTAGGAAAACGTTATGCTACAGTTAAACAGAGAGGGAAATTTTTTTGGAAATGGCATCAAGGTCAACAGATATATGACATTCCTTGCATCAATGATTTCAAAGAATGAATGACATTTGCAATCAGGTGACTGACACAAGTTCTGTTAATGACAAAAAGATATTACTTTAGCCTAAAATAAGGAAAGCAGAGGGGTTAGTGAACACCTGTAGAAGTCAGAGATTTTGAAATTATTTGGTACAATAACCCTTATCCTGTATCATTTAAAGAGGTGATCTAAGCAATATGTTTTAGTGATTACTGTAAAGAGCTCTTGGAATATGGTGAGGTACTAGGTGACTGAAGAGGAACAAAATAAGACTTCTCTTGAACAAAGAGAAAAGAATGCTCTGCAAAAACTGAATTATAAATTAACCACCTAATTTTAATTTTGCAGAAAAATTGTGGGAACAAATGAGTACCAAGAAGAAACAAAGATGATCAACAGCGAACATGGATTCGTTGAGAACAAATCATATCAAAGAAATCTGATTTCTTGCTCTAATAGAGAAATAGTACTCATGAGTAGAGAAGAAGCAGAAGATATCCATTATCTAGATGTTGATCTGATACCGTTTCACAGGAAATTCTCATAAGCAAGCTAGGGATATGTGGTCTAGATGACAATATCAGATGTTGGCTATGAAACCTGTAACTGAGCCCACTATCAAAGGGAAGAACATATGGACTGAACTTCTACAAGTGTCCATTGACTCTAGTACTGCCTGCTGCAGCCAAGCAACGTGAAACTGGAAGAGGATGGGTTACTGCAGTAGAACTGAAATGGATCTTGATAAATTAGAGAAATAGCCTGAAAAAATAAGATGCAATTCAGTAAAGACAAATGTGAAGTTTTCTACTTAGGCGTGAGCAATCAGTAGCATAACTACAAGCTATGAAATGTCTGATTTGGTAGCAGTGTTACAGAAAACGTCCTTTTACAACGTGAATGTGACTCAGACATTAAAATTTTTGGAAAGGACATATAAATGGATAAACAGTATATATAAACAGTAGCTTAGCTGTATCTTAAGTTCGTTGTCCCATTTTGGATGGCATAATTCATGAAAGATGTCGACCAGTTGGACACATGCCAGAGAATGATCAGAGGTTTAGAAAACATCAAAAACAACCAAAAAAGTTGAAACAGAGCTGTTTAAAATCTAGGGGAGGTAAGGCTGTAGAGGAGAGTGATAATAGCCTTTAAAAGCATAAAAGACTGCTGCAAAGAGGAAGGGAATAATTTATTCTTTATCATGTACAGAACAAGAAATAGTGTGCTTAAATGGCAGCAAGAAAGATTCAGTTTAGATGTCAGGAAAACCTTTTTAACAATAAAGGTAGTAATGCACTAGAACAAATTGCCCTAGAAGCTGTAGAAATCATTGGAAGTCTTTGAGAATAGGTTAGACAAGCACCAGTAGAGATCACTTAAAGATGGTCTGGCCATGGAGAAAGGGGATGGAAAAGAATGACATGTTCTTTTCCAGGCCTATTTTTTAATGTTTCTATGGACATGCTAGAAAAGAATAGTCCATGGACTGAAATTATCAAGGTTGTGTCAAGTATAACTGAATCCTGTAATGGATGTATAATGCCAACAGCAGGGAGAAGGAGCATGAATGCTTGCCAAGTTCAGCAGAAGTCAAGTTCAAGGCTGGGCTACTGCTAAGGTTAGCAGGAAATGGCTGCCTTTCACAGGGAATGCTCCTGCTTCTGAGACAGAAGTTTCTGCCTCCTACCTGGGGATCTGGGAGGGCTGTCTCCACATCCTAGTCTCCTACTTTATTCCTACTGTAGTATTTCAGTGGTGAAATGAGATGGAAAGTTGAATGTACTCTTAGTGTATTAAAATCCCTCCCTGTTATTGAGGTCAGTGACTTTAAAGACCGTCTGGTGATCTAAGATGCTTTATAATGTATATTCTAGAAATTCATCTGAAAAAAACTAAATTCCTGTGACTTAACTTCTTCCAGAAAAATGATTTAATAAACAACTGCTAAAGAACAAGTCAGAATTCCTGAGTCCCCACTGATGACTTGCTGTTAATGGTATATTCTTGCTGTTAATGGTATGCAGCTCATTCTACGTTACTTGCTTCCACCATGAAGTACAGCAAGCCCTCCAGAAAGACCATCTACATAGTCATCCCAAATAACTATTTTACGACATTTTCAAGGTTATCATTTTAGAATTTATAGGAAGAATAATGGGGGTGTCTAAGTCCAAGAATCAGAAGGTCACTTGGAGTCACCCTTTTCTCCTTCTCATATGACACAAAGAGCTGGCTAATGCTTGCTTCCTTCTTTCCTCATGCCAGTTGTTGAAGAAAATCCAATGCTGACAGAGCCGTGATGTATGTCCAGCTTTGGCACTCAATCCCTGCTACCTAATGTATTATTAATACTTTAATAAAGCATTAAATTCTTTCCTCAGTCTCACCAGAATACCGGTTTTTCTTCATTTCCCTTTCCCAGGGTCCAAGATCTATCTTCACAGCTCAGCACACAGCAATCTTCATCCTACCTCTTCAGCTTGCTCAAAACTTATTACTGACCCAGATGTTTCTATTCTCAATATATTTTGAACAGTGATGTAATATGCATAATTTCAGTCCTCTGTCAAAAATTTTATGGCCACACTCCTGGCCTTTGTTTGTTTGTTACCTCCTACTGATAGAATTATGTTGACTGCTGTGCATGGTTTTTGAAGGGGACATCACAGGGAAGTTGCAAGTGGTGGTTTATGTAATTTTCATGTGCTTTCTCACAGCACAGGATACTATCAGGGCAACTGCTGGCTTGTAAGAAGAAAAATGGTATATATGCATTTTTCATGAATAAAAGAAATAGGTTCTAGAAAGCCTTGACTTAGGATGACATATTATTCATTTATCAAAAATTTTTAGACAACAGTTGCTCAATAAAATATTTGTGAACCCTGAAAATTTCATCAACTTTCACATGAATAATGGTTACCTCTTATTTGCTTTTGTGAACTATTCGGCAAACACAGATGCTACACAAGATCAGTACATGAGCAGTACATGAAAACCTGATGATGAAAAAGGAAGGGTTACATTCTTGAATAGCAACCAAAATGCATGTCATCCAAAATGCCACTTAGAGGTAACCTGCAAACATCTAGTAAGTGAAAGAGAGATGTAGAGCCCAGCTGTACTTAGGAGTAGTGCAAATCTAAAGGGTAACAACAATTTGAGCTTACCAACAATTGTCCAGCACAACCTGAAGCTAAATTATGCAGCATAAAAGCTTACAGCACCCAGTGTCCAGGTGCCCACTTGTTTACCACAAGCTGCCTGGAAGCTGTCGTCATAAATGCTGTCAGAAATAGGGGACTGAGCTGAAGGATCCAGACTCTCATCTCTCACAGAGTTCAGGGGTGATTGCATTCAGTGGCATCGCTGGCTCTAGTTAGTAAGGGAAAACAAGTAAATAAATCCTTTTTTTTTTTTTTCAACCCTCTGTAAAATCCAGACATACTGTTGAGCAGTGGGGGTGCTAAACATTAGAAGTGCCTATTTAGATCTTTGGCTTAGTGTGCTCACAGAAGTCTAAGGGATCCAGCTGGTACTGAGAATATCGCTGTGCTTTAAAGGAAATGCTCTCTTAAATAAACTATTTAGTAAGCACTGATCATAAAATTAATTCAAAGGCATAGTCAAGTACTGCCATGTGTTAATATCTATGAAATATCTAAGAACATGTTAGCAAATGGATAGTTAACCACCACAAACATTCATGGATTAAACAGCCCCATATAAAGATTCATTTTCTGTGTAAGGAGGAAATATATTATATTTATTGAAAAAATGTAAGTCCCAAACTCAAACTGCTTCCTTTACTTGGAAACTCCTTTAATTTAAAACAAACAGGTAAACTAGTTTGCTTTTTCTTTATTTCTATATGTCTTTTCATCTCAATTGGCTAAAACCCCCTTCACTAACTTTCCTAAGCAACTATCCTATTTAAGCAATTTTTGTTATAATTTAATTGCAGCTACTATTGAGATGGAAGGTGTTTAAAAGCACAAAAATCCTGTGAAGACTTCAAGACACAAAAGATTGTAAATGCATTTGACAACATCAAAGGACCTGAAATGGGAACAAAACTTCCTATGTATTGGTTTGGCCCCTAATTCTCTACACCAACAAAATATGCCATAGGATGATCATTAATGTCAGAAATGGGTAAATTCTCAAGGAGAATACCTCAGGAGACAGTATACCTCAGGAGAATACCTCAGGAGACAGTAGTTACCCATTGTCCTGGTTTCAGCTGGGAGAGAGTTACTTTTCTTCCTAGTAGCTGGCATAGTGCTGTGGTTTGGATTTAGTATGAGAAGAATGCTGATAACACACTGATGTTTTAGTTGTTGCTAAGTAATGCTTAGACTAGTCAAGGACTTTCTTTTTCAGCTTCCCATGCTCTGCCAGGTTCACAAGAAGCTGTGAGGGGGCACAGCCCAAGATAGTTGATCCAAACTGACCAAAGGGCTATTCCATACCATATGACGTCATGCTCAGTATATAAACCGAGGGGAGTTGGCTGGGGGGCAGTGATCGCTGCTCGGGGACTGGCTGGGTGTCGGTCGGCGGGTGGTGAGCGGTTGCATCACTTGTTTTCTTTTCCCTGGGTTTTGTTTGTCTCTCTCGTTCTCCTTTTCATTACAATTATTATTATTATTATTATCATTATTATTATTACTATTATTATTATTTTATTTCAATTATTAAACTGTTCTTATCTCAACCCGTGGGTTTTCTTACTCTTGCCCTTCCGATTCTCTCCCCCATCCCACTGTGGGGGGGGAGGGTGAGCGAGTGGCTGCGTGGTGCTTAGTTGCCGACTGGGGCTAAACCACGACACCTATTCAATCTTATAGGAAAACAGTGCTTTAAACAGAGTCAAGCAGTTGTTTGTTTTCTACACAGTCACTGGGACCACCCCTTTGAGTATTTTTGCAACAGCTTTTTACTTAACTATTAAAATGACAAAACTAAGCCCATCTGTTACCACCAGGAAATAGAGTCAAATATGACCAAACCAGATGGAAGGAAATTTGCTTTCCCGGCAAGACTACTTTATCTCTAGGATTTCTGGATGACTTCTACTGAAGAAAGAAACCCACATGGGGTCCTCCCATCCTGTATTCTTGCACTTCTAAGTCTGTACTCTTGGCAGGCCATTGGTATTGAAACCAGCTCTTAAATATTATGCTTGAAATTCAGGCTTAATTAAATCCCACTTCTGGTTGTTGTATTGCAGTGAGGTTTTATCCAATTTGAAGTTGCATCCTCTAAGCGTGTTCCCCAACCATTCAGTTTTGTAAAGTGGGATTACGGTGCTTTGCACAGGCATGTGGGACAAGAGAACTATCTAATGAGCCGATGAGACTGACAAAAGGAAGAACAAGACATAACAGTAATAGAGTTTAGGCTACTCACATGCTAGGCATTTACCAAAGAGAGAGATTTTAAGCACTTCAAAGAGTGCTTGGATTCTGTCTGTGAGATACTTTAATATGGAATTTTATGCCTACATTATTCATACTCTGGGTATATTGATTCTTTTGTGCTTAGAAGTCATTAGCTATATTTTGTTACTTATGGTTTATGAGCCACTAGCTGCAAAAAGGAAAAAAACTCTTATGTGTAAAACTGAGGGGACACAACCTTAATTCCACTTAAATGAGTTTAACCTGTGGACCAGCACAGGTGTAGGTCATTGCATGTTTTTAGGAATCAGGCCAAAACCATTCCAGCTTATCTATTGGGATGAAATTCTGGAAAGCCAGGAGCCAACATGAAAACTCAAAATCTGGAGCTGGAGACAGAAGAAATACAAGCAGCTGAGAAGGAAATGACAGGTTATAGGCTGAGGGCCTGCAGAGTGATTCTCTTCAACCTCTGCTGAAACAGGCATCTCAAGCACAACTTTGGATATGACCTTAACCAAAACCAATTCCCCTAGCTAATTACAGTGGTTTGCAGCCCCACTAGCTGTTATGGTTAGTGTGTAAGAGCTTTTTCATCCTTCTGTTGTTCACGAGGGGGTTTTTTTTAATTGTAAGGACTTTGGGTGTGTTTGAAAAAACTCACCCTTATCCACTAGAAAGGATGCAGAATGACTTTGGATGACAAGTAATGAAGAGAAGAAATCAGAGATAGAAGCAAGGTCAAAACCACTAATCTGGGAAGCATTAACTCTTAAAGTAGCCAGTTAGGACACTCAAGAAATGAAGGCAGAGATCAGGTGATATACCAGGTAAATTCTTATGTATTTCATTAGGACTAGCATGTGACAGGACTGTACAACATCCTGTATGGATATTTCTTTTCCAGTAGGCTAACAAGCCTAAGCTATGGAGAACTTGTGTCTCCTGATGATATTGCTTATGTGAGTAAAATTAATCATATTTTTAAGTGTTTGTATGACTTAATATATTTTCCTAGACATATTTTAAAAATATTTCAAATTATCTTGTTAGAAGCTTCTAAATATTTTTTAAAATGTAGAATGGATCTATTCTTTTCTGTATAACCTTGAGACTTAGCTTCAGCACCATAGAGAATATCTCCTTCCACTAAGATCTTGCTGAAAAAGCCACTTACTGGAAGTTTCTCATGCAACGTATGCCGAGCAAGGCAGAAGAATGATGAGAAAGTCTGTTTCTTTGTATTACTTTGAAGGTATGAATATATCCTTAAAGATCTTCCAGAATAGCATCTGTGGTTTAGAATTGTCTGAAACTCATTTTTTTAAAGGTGCAAAATTTTCACCTCAAACTTTTTAAATATTGTAAGAAACTGTTGCCTGTGGTAGAACAGAAAGAGCCTATGTATTCAAAATTTCTAATAATAACTCAGATTAAAATTATTACATTTGTTTTTGTTTTGATATTTATTAATTATAGAAGGAAACTAACTTTACAGAATAAACTTTATTTTTTTCTTTCAGATAGCTCTTCACAAATGACACAGTGCAAAAAATATTCTAGTTGTGGATTCCAACACTCTCTAAGATATTAAGAAAATCACTTTCTGAAACAAGAAAACCAATGTTCTCTTCAGGATGCCATTTGCCCTGTTTATTCAAAATAATAAATTGTTTTCACATTAATAAGTGAAATGAGCCAGATGCGTCAGAAGTAAGAAAGGTTCATCAGCCAGGGAATGAGCAGAGAGGGAGTCTGAAAACCAGTCTTGATGACTGGTAATTTATGTTCCCCTCATTAACTGAATCTATGGGGCTGTCACTCCACTGAGAAAACACTTTGAAAAGTGTGGAATAATCAACCGTACATTCCAAGTAAGTGCATAAGGACTACATGGATAATTACATGTCTCTTGTCAAATGTTAAAACATACGGATACTGATTGACCCTTGATTTTTGTTTTTATTTAAAAACAATTTGAACTGAAAAGCCAAATCTCGCTGTCTTGGTCATTAGACAACCATCCAAAACAAAACAAAACAAAACGAAACCAGGCTGTTGGTTCTTCCAAACATTTACCTCTGATTTGTGAACGCAAGGGAAAATAGCTGTGTTAAGTAATAGCCTGGCACTCACTTCCCTTCCATCAAGACAGAGTTTCACAGCTGGCAAACAAATTACTCCCTTGCAACTGTGCTTTAGCAAAGAGCTCCTGTTCTGTCTATTTTGGATGAGAGATGGCATATTGAACGTGTCAGGCTTGGACTCTGCACCTTCCTGAAATCTCATCAAAACCTAGTGCCTGCACAGCTTCGAGTCAGATGCCAGGAGTGACAAAAGGGCCAGCTAACCACTTGCGGCTGCCTGACTGGCAAGCCATCATTCTGCTGTCAGAGAGTAATCAATTTGATAGGCCTTTTTCACGCAAGAAAAGAAGTGATTATAGAGAGAAAAACAACAAACAGCTAGGCTTAGAGCAGAATAATCGGTGCATCTAAGATTTTAAATTAACATCACATTTAGGCATCTCGCCTTATAAGTAATAAGTAGGATCTCATCCAAGTAGGATGAGATTATGAGCAGATTGCACCCGCTCTGTTCAGGCCTACACTTGCTACCTTTCTAATGTGGTTTTGGGGTGAGAAATTCTAATATCAGCTCAGATGTGCGACTTGGTTCATTCCTTCGAATGTTGCAGTGATACCACAGGCATCTGATCCTCATTGCCTTAAATAGTCACTATCACCCACCCACGTGAAGGGAACACAGAGAAAGCGTAGCTGGCAACCCAACCAAAATGCTCGCTCTTTGCCTCCGCAGCGCACAGGCAAGGAGAGGCAGAGGTTTGGTCCCACTGGTGGGGAAACAGATGATATCAGAAGAGAGAAATTAAGAGTACAGTGTGTTCATTCCCTCCTTTCTGCCAAGCAAACACACTGAGGAGCTATTGAAAGCTCTGTGTCATTGTATGTGTCTGTCGACAACCAAAAAATTATGCTTTCTTTCTCACTGAATTACTTGAGGTAAGGGAATAGGAAACCTGGGGGATTCTCATTCCTGAAGTACAAAATGTTGATCCAAACATCCAAGTCCAAAATGAGTGTTGTTTACCAACGTCTATTAAGCAGGTAGAGTATGTTACTGAAAAAATTGCTAGAAAATAACAGATGTTTCAGTACCACTTATATTTGAATTCAGTGCTAGTAAAACAGCTAATAAGAAAGTGAAATATCAGTAAGGTATTTGAGGGAAATGCTTAGATCCGGCTGACTTAGGTTCACCTGGCAAGCAGGCATCAGTGCTTGATGGTGATTCTTACAGTGCCGCCTAACTCTCTAAATGCAGAAGATTTCATGAGTAGAGTTTTCGAACCTCCTAACAGGCAGCCACCATCCTGGAAAGAGGAGGCACAAAGATCTGTAAAGGTCTTCAGGTGAGGCATTTCACTATTTCCCAGCATTTAGGGGCCGACCTTGTAGGTGTGCTCAGCACAGTAGAAATTGCCATTTTCATTAATTCATTAATTGCTACCCTATATAACAGCAGAAAAAATAGGTTCAGGGGCCTCCTCAGCTTGTCCTTTATTTCTCAGCTGTGCCCTAACCCATGTGGCTAGGTTAGCTTAACACTTGTTAAAGGAGAGCTATTTTGTGAGATGGCTACCTACTAGACAGCTTAATGGCCAAATGTATTACATAATCCTTGGAGCAGGGATCTGATGTTGCGCCTCCTGTCTTGCTCCGTTACTGCTTTTTAGAAACGAGTGAGAGAGTGTCTCCCTTTTTTTCTCCCCTTCCTCTCCAGCCCAGTTTCTACATACCTCCCCAAAAGTGAGAGGTGAAGATTTGAATCTTTTCAGACTGAGGAAAAAGAACCAAGATCCTGGGATGCTTGTTTATATCTCAGCTGAGTAAAATCACAACAAATTAGATCAGTTGCTCATAACTGCTCATTTCTCATAAATGGATAGCATTTACCATGTCCCAAACTATGTTTCACTTTTGAGCTTTACTACAACTTTTATTAGGCTACTCAAAGCATTATTAGTGCTGTATGCAGTTTTTCAGAAGGAAAATCCGATATCAAAACATAAGTGTAACTTATGGGAAGGATGAAAGTAGGCGGATTTCTGCTCAGTAATTCACTGTTGAAAAGAATAAGTGTGATATAAAAGCAAATATCATATTAAAATGTTACTCTTTACCAGCTAGGAGGAAAATATTTTCAAATGCATATATTGTCTGCATAATAAGCTCTGGTGGACTTCATTAAACCAGGTATGTTCTATAAATAAAATACTAAATTTGTCTGTGATTCCAACCACACAATTTCAATATTTATGAGGCTCTGAAGTAGAATTAAAAGTAGATTGTCCTTGCTGAACATATAAATAATAGATTCTGAGCAAAACCTATTTCTACATTGTTAATCATATCCAAAACCATTGGTTGCATTAGAGCTAATTCAAAAATGAATTTAATATATAACACTTAGGAAACTGTATCTCATGCTCTTGCCATATGCCTTTGTGTAGCCAAGGAAATGCAAATATCATTCTTAATAATATTACATGCTGATGCTAAATTTATTTAATTTAATAATTTTTTTTTTTCCCCACACAGGGTCATGTGTTTACTAGCAAACAGTAAGTTTTTCAAAAATCTAAAGATCAGTCAGGTTTTCAGGCTTCTTTTCAAATACAGATAAATAAAATTGCATTATAGAAATGTACCAAGCATGAGGAAAAAATTTTCATTTTCGTTGATCTCAGGTGAAAATAAATAGTTTAGTCTTGAAATTTTGGGAACTACAGGGATTACTCAGGCTGGGAGTTACTGTACAGAAGCCTGTTTATCTTTAACACCCATGATTTTAATCTGAAATGTTTCTGTGTAATCAGTTGCTCATACAATATAACTTTTGGTGGAGGCAGCCAAGTGTTTTATTTGGTCTCTGAATGGATGGATTATTTCTGATTTGATTCAAGGAGGCTAGAGAAGGGAAGGGAGGCTGAACAATGTCTGATTGCATACCACACATATCATAACCAACTTTTTATAAAACTCCCTAATTGCAGTAAAATTATTGCTATTTGAAGCACCCTTAGTAGATAGTGGAATGTAGTCCACTGTTCTACTGTCTGAACTTTAAACTGGATTTTGAAGAGTTATTGAGCATGCAGTAAAGAACCACAAAGGACATTTCAGGGAATAAGAAAATACCATCTACTTCATTACCAAATAGCACACAGGAAAGGGACTTACAAGTAGGGTAAGCAGCACATAAGTGTGTTTATAAAGTGAGGCATAAATATTCATAAGAAAAGCCAAAGGCTTTTTAAACAATAAAACCAATTAACAACAAAATGCGGATTACTGGTTCTCAATCCAGCACACTGTCTCATAAAGGGACACAGACTAGAGACACCCATTTCCATGAGCTTTGATGGCTGAATTATCTATCCTTTTAAAACTGATTTTTTTTTTTGACAGGAATTTCTTGGTACCATTTAACAGCAAGGACTATTTTGAATAGATGGACTAGAAAGGCAGTGATCTCTATTTCATTTTTATACACATATAGCATGACAGAGAGAGTAAAATATGACTAACGAAATCAAGAATATGACAAAGTCTGAGAACTGACCCCTTTTTCCTCCTACAGAACATTTTTAAATGCTTCCACATCAATTCAACAACTCCAGTTTTGAATACCTAATGATGGTCGTAGATGTTTTGCTAGAAGGTAAACACTGAATTTGAACTTCTTCTGACTGAGTTTTCGAGTTTTGGAGCTATCTTTGTTGACTTCATCTTAGGTATCCATTTGCTCTGCTCCATAGCACGATATATGAAGTTTGAACTTAACTTTTTTCTTCCATTAGAATTCAGTGGCATTAGGAGACATAATTCTTCTAGTTTTCCTTGTATAGTTTTGTCTGAAGTAATAATGGCTAAAATACATGAAGTCTTGAGTCTTGCTCTCTGTTTTCATTTTTTATCTAAGTCTTACTAAGTGCAGTTACTTTTCTAATGGTCTCTTTGTTTATTTCAAATAATATTTATACTTCTCTCTTTCTGTTTGATTTTAATATTAATGTTTCCTCCGTGTTTATGTCTCTGTATAGAATGCATTTATTTCTAGTAATATGAATTTCTAGTAATATGATTCGTGTGCTCCAAGACCCTTGATTTTACTATAATTATCTCTGACTTTTTAATGACATAATTCACTTTAATTTATAACAACTTTATGTACTTTTAAAAAGATTTATATTCCAACATATGTCTACATCCCCATGTACCCTAATTTTATTACTCTAGTTTCTCTTGTGTTTTTTGCCTTACTTTCTTGTCTCCATCTCTCCAACTAAAACTGTCTGTGGTTTGTTTCAGGAAAGAGTTATAAGGGCGATCCAGGGAAAACTCTTCATTTAGCCATTAGACTTATTAGGCAATCCCAGCAGTCATTAAGGAAGAACAATTTACTATGTTCTTTTATAGGTTGGTCAAAAACAAAGTAATCAGAAAGTCATCATCATAACTTGTTCCCTGGTTTAGAATAGACTTAGCGTTGAAACGAGTGGAAATATATTGCAGCCCAAGAACCTTCAAACATCACCCTTGCCACAAGGGGAGTCTTGATTACGTAGGTACCATTTGTGCCCAGCACTGTAGCTTCCTGAAGGTGCCTTTTGAAGCTGGGGCTTCACAAGCCCACCCGTCAGCCCATGCATCCTAGTAAGAGTTCAGACTCACTCATGTGTCTTTGGAGAAAGGCAAAACACGAGGCAGCTGCTAGAAGTCAGAGAAGCCAAATGAAATTAAAAGTCTATCCCACATGAGTGTTTAAACACTGGAATTAATATGAAAGATGCTGACAGGCTTTTTTTATTAGTCACCTTTTAAATATGTGTAATTGGGATCACCACAAGAGAATGATATTAATATGTAGAAGAGGTAATATTAAAGAGAACAGATGAGATCAGAATTGAATTTGTGAAGCCTGTTTTATCCATGAGGACCAATGTACTGCAGTTGAAGCATGAAGTACCCATGCCCCAGGAGTTATGTCGTATCATTGATCCATTTAAGTAGCATGTGGGCTAAAAAAGTCAAGAAATTCTAACCTAAATCACTCAAAAGTTCTCACCAACTTAAAATGCATAACTCAGCAGTAGATGTAAGCAATGTGCCCTCATCTTCATCCCTTACAGTGCTGGGTGCTTTCCCCAAAACAGAAAAGGGACTAAAGCCCTTCGGTACCCTCCCCATATTCCTCTGGATCCAGAGCCCTTCCAGGCTGCAGCAGGGCATGGAACAAGTTGCTGGAGCACTGGCCTCAGCGGCTCTTCCATCACCCTCCAGGGAAAGGTAAGGCCTTGCCAGCCACATGTCCATCTGAAAAGATAGGGCTGGTATTAGACTGTTACACAGTCTAATGTAATGTAATATTACAGTATGTAATATTTTAGAATTATTATCAGAGGCACAAGTGAGATACTTATTTTCAGTATCACAGCAACTTTTCCAGACATTTAAAACTAATTATTGTGACTCTTTATTAGGAGAACTAATTTATTTTTTTTCAAAATATCATAAGTAATTTTGGTGGTAATCGATTTCTTTAATGAACAAAGTTCATTATCACTGAAAAGTTACTATCTGTTGAGATGCTTTTTAAAAGTATTTTGTCACAAATTGTAAATCCTTGATAAGGTTTCTAATATTAAATTGTATTGTGAAATATATTTTCTTTCTAGAGGATAAATATAAGGAACAGGCTCTCATATTTTACAATGAAAACAAGATTTCAAATAAATCTGTAATATTTTTCCCTTTCCTGATGAATAGTAAGTATGGGCTGTGCAGTCTTATTGTTGTCTTTTGGGCAAACAAGAAAAATAGGAGTCAGGAAGAAACAGGAGGGAAAAAAAAAGGAAATCCCCCCACTATTTATTTAAAGAGACTAAATTAGAAACTGATTCAAACCTTATTAATCTCATTTGGGAAACTCCCACTGGCTTTAGTCATTTTTGGATCCAGCTCTTAAATTAAGTAATTAATATTTTGAATCACACTGATTCTAAGTACCACATAATTTATGTTTAGGTATTCTTCTGACTTCCAGAGCATTAGGGAAAACTGCTGTGAGCAGAAGTGCCTACAGTTCATCCAAGACAGTGTGCTGCTAAAGCACAAATCTTGTTTTATTTGACTGCCTGCAAACAGGTTGCCTCCAAGTAATTAAATGAAACAGTACTTGAAGGCAAAGTGGTCAGACCTTTCATTCTCTTAAAGAACCAGAACATTTTAACTGAGTGGGTTACAGTTTCTGTCTTCCAGTATTACAGGGAGTATAGCCAGTTTATCCTGATACTCAGAATAGTTTTTTCAGATTCTCAGTAACAAACGCAACAGAGAAAATATATCATGAATCTCTAAGGCTGTGGGTGTCTGGCCAAGGGGGGAGGCTTCATTTAATGAAGTTTCATGAGGTTCACTCTTTCATACTTTTGCCAAAGTACCTGGCTTTAGCAATCCGAAATGAAAACCCAAACAATGCTATTAGTAATGTTCAGTAGCTATAAAGTCACTCTTACAGTGTCAGTGACACATTTAGATGCATTTGAAATGAAAAATGATCCAGAAGTGCAATACTCACTATCTGAGCAAACTGAATCTCCCCTAATGCCTTTCTTCGAATGCCATGCGTAAAGGTCTGCACCCCAGACCCAGCTACACAGTGCCTTTGCTCAGTGGTATCCCTGGAAGAGGACTGTGATAATGGAAATGATGGCCTTTGCCATGGAAAAATATAGGAATTGGTGATTAGTTTGTTCAGGGCAATAAGAAAACCTTACACTTAGAGACTACTGCTCTGGATTCTTAATATCATTTAGTGGTCAGCCCTGCCTGTACTCCTGCCTAAAATAAGTGTTGGTGCAGATGTAGATAGCTCCCAGAGAGAGCCTGGGAAAGTAATATAAAGGTTAAGTACAGAACACACTACTCCTTGTGACAAAGAAGAATATGAAGTTATGGGACAGAAGAGTAAAGAAGCTGCCCATTGCTGTGGCTGTACCCACAGGATCCAACAAGAGACTAAGTGAGAGTGCAGTGCCTGGGACCATGGAGCATTGTCCCCCTATCAGTGACAGGGACAATCTTTTAGTACACTTCTATTCCCTGCTCCCTGTCACTAGCTCCTGCACTTGCCAGGAGAGATATAAATCTATATAGACTCACAGGCAAAGCACAATATCCTTTTCCTTCTCTGTGGCTATCTGTACGTAGCTTTCTCGTATCATTTCCCAAATATTCTGTATATCTGGAAAAGAAGTTCTATTCTACAAATGTCTGGAATTTAAAATTGTTTCTTATTCCAGAAGAAAATTAATGGGAAGCTTATAAGATGCTCTTCTGTAGTCATTTTGATTGAGGGTTAATAATGACATGAACACTACAGATGGAAGAAGAAGAGAGACTGCATACTATGCAGAGTTAGCAGAATTAATTTCAAGTGCCTGTGTCAAAAGATATTTAAGCTAGTACTACAAAAGATAAGTAGTCCAAAAAGGGAGGCTGAGAGAGGATAGTTCCAGAGAAGCCAACAGCTTAGACAGTACCTGTGACATGACAAGAACTTGCAATACTCCAGTGTTTGAGACAATTGGCTATACCAGAGATTTTTCTCCTGCTTTTTACTGATGGAAAGCATTTCCCATC
>VYZW01018396.1:42449-55419 GCA_013401315.1 Balaeniceps rex | reverse complement strand
AAGGTTTAGATTAGATATTAGGAAAAACTTCTTCACGGAGAGGCTTGTCAAGTATTGGAACAGGCTTCCCAGGGAAGTGGTCGAGTCACCATCCCTGGAGGTATTTAAAAGACGGGTAGACGAGGTGCTTAGGGACATGGTTTAGTAGTGGACAGGTACGGTTGGACTTGATGATCTTAAAGGTCTTTTCCAACCAAATGATTCTATGATTCTATGATTCTATGATTCTATGCAGCTGGTAAGTTGAGCTGGCCCTGTGCTGTTCAGATGTTTCAGAAGTTGCAGGGGCAGGCAAGATGTGTGGCCACTTGCAGTTATGCATATTCCAGACAGCAAACTAAACTACTAATGTATCACTGCCAGGTTGGGATTCAGTTTTACAGTGCTAGAAGACCTTGGTAGTCTGTGCTTTCTTTCCTGACTGATATGCTGTAAGGGAGGACAGGCAGAAAAGCCTGAAAGTAACTCTTGCAGTGTAAGTGCTGCAAAGCTGCTCCACTCACTGGGCTGTGACACAAAAGAGATAATGGCACTCTTTCCACCATTTTTTGTTTAAAGTACATTGCCCTCACTGAGATATGCTGCGCTCTGACCTCGATCCTGGCAGCGTCAGCTCCACAATGCTAACAGAATGAGCTTTTCCAGGGTTTTAAGGCATGGGCATCTGAATTTTCAACCCCAAATGTACCTCAATGTAAGGTAAAGATCCAATCAACACCTAATAGTTCATAAAGACAACAGTACCTGTGGTCATTCACAGAAGCAGCAATGTGGGCACCTAACCTATATCTGGAACACCTATTACTGTTTGTAAGGCTACAGAAAGCCAACTAGTTAAGAACAGGTTTTGTGAACTGTTCTCCTGGACTTGTTACCACAAATTCCATCTGCTTTACATTTAAAGCCTGTATTATATTCATATTTAAGTTGTATTCTGTTTATTTTTTACCTCTTTCATATTACAAGAATTTAACTTTTTCTCCTACCTCTCTTTCTCTGCTAGAATAAATTCACCTTACTTTTGAAAACGGTATTTTCTCATTAATCTTACAACTATTGTTTCCCCACAGAGCTATACATCCTTATTTTTGGTCTGATGCCAGTTCTTCGTCAATTTACTGCTGTGCTACTTAGAGAATCTGTTGTTCCCTTGAGCAGTTGGTCAGTACTTACAGGTCTGATGAAATTAGCACTGCCTGTTACTTTCCCAGTAATTGGGTCTCAAGTATACAGTTGTGATTTCAGTTCTCTCTAGTTCCCCATTTGGCTGTCATCCATCTATTCCTTGTACCACATTACTATCTCCCTTCCTCGACCCCTTCTAAAGCCTTCAGGCAGAAGGTAACAACTAGGCAGTAGAGGAGGGCAGGGAGAAAATTTTACAAAACACATGCAAATTAAAGACAGGATTTCAGGTTGCCTCAGCTAGATGCTGCTGTTGTGCCCTGATGCATGCCTTCCTGTGGGAATACAGACTGCTAAGATGGCTCTTTGTGTGCTGATCCGAGCTAGAGATGTGCTGGATCTGTACTGGGTGTGGGTGGGGAGAAAGCAGCTATTTCTGTGGCTCTCCCTTGCTGTCTACCCTGCTATGGGTGGACCAGCAAGACCTCTGCACTACACCCACTGCTGGGCTGGAGCCAGGACAGAGGAGTCATAATTTACTCATTTAAGCAGGTTTGAGAGCAACAGTTATTGTAGGGATTACAAAAAAAAAAAAATAAAAAGCTTTCCTAGGTGAGAAGATAAATGAGTTTTCCAGGTGGATTTTGCACACAGATATCTTTCGTGCAGCATGTCAGTCAGTCCTGTAAGGTGCTGGCTGGCACCACTGAGAGTGGTGAGTCTTCACCCCCTTCTCCTATCTGAGGAGCCACTTTAGAATTACACATTTGGAGATGGAGGAAGGCAGAAGTTGTGCATCTGCACTTGGTGTAAGGCATATGTACCTAAACTCGAAGTGACTGTCAGTACAGCGCAGAACTGTATGGAAAACTGGAATACAAACATAGTCTATCATCCAAGCTTTGCTTTCATTTCAGTTAAGGGTCACTTTCACTTGTGTAGAAGCCAGCTGTGACAGCAGAGGATCATCAGCCATGGGGGGGATCTTCTCTACAATGTCACTCCCCAAATAGCCTTGGTTAAGCTCTGTTTCTTCTACCCTATTGCAGAAATATGCCTATGGTTCTTCACAAAATTATATTATATTATATTATATACAACAACTAGCTCTCATAATTATCCATTATAATTTTGTTCATTCAATCAGACATGCTGCTGTGAATATACTAAAGGTAGTTTAAAAAAAAAAACAAACCCAACATATTTACTGCATTCATATTTCTCACTGTAATCAATTTCACAATTCCCAAGTCTTAACTCTCAGGAAAACATGCCTACATTTATATCTGGTTAATACCCATGATTTATAGTATTACAAACACACCCTTAAGGTTTAAAATACCTTGCTTATGTGGTTTACTATTGTTCTACTTATCATGAATTTGGATCTATCAGATCTGTGTATTCTCTGCATATACTCCCTCGTCTAAGTTCTTAAACTGTCAACAGAATTTATCTTGAAAAGAAACATTTCACATATAATTGGGTTAACAAAAATGAGACTTTTTAACACCTATACCTGCATTTTTAGAGTAAGAAGTGATTCTTGTTTCTCCATTACAATGTTCAAAGTATTTACATCAAATTAATATTTCTCTATTGAAATGTTCTTTCCGGATAGAAGTAAAACTGATTGTTTTGAAATGAAAATGAGATTTTCCCCACCATTTCTTACTGATGGAAGATTTGAGGCAGACTGCCACTTCCAGTGGAGGTTTTCTTATTCTCAGAGACATCACAGCACTGTCAGAATGTATGCTAATTTTCCCAATTGTTAATACATTTTGGTCAACTTTAGAAAGTTCCCATTTAGAGGAAAAGTTAATTCAGACTCCATCTTTTCAAGGTCTCCATGCTGACAAAAGCGCTCCTTTGTACAAATGAAAAAACTGTAATAGCAACTGTGGGGGAAGCTGAGACAGCCAGACATATTCCCCTCTCTCCACTGGCCTATGATAGAAGGATATGTTAGATGTCTACATGTAGGCATATTGTTATAATAGCTCAGACCAGATACCAAAATCTTCAGTGAATTTAGGACTAAATCACAAAACATTACTTTTCTTTTCTTAGCAAAAAAGGAAATGGTTTTTTTTGCATTTGTGCATTGTGGAACCCTCTGCAGACAGACATACCCTCCATGTGAATCCTCTGTGTTGATATTAACCTATGTTCTACAGACCTGTCCTTTTCCTTAAAGACCTCTGACTGTGGAATTAAGATTAAAATCTACAAATCTCTCACTTTATTTTAGCTTCAGTTAAAAGGTAGCCTGGAAGAAATCTGTTTTGCTTGCAAGCAAGAGTATGAGAAAAGGAAGATCAATTATCTGCTAGGAAGGATGAAATTTTTTTCACTTTCACCAATGATAGCTTCATTTATTTTTGAATCTATAGACAGTTAGGTATTCTCTGTGCTAAATTACTACTGTGAGATATAGAAATGTGTTCTGGCTCCAACATCTTTTCTGTTTTCATTGTAGGTGGATGGCAAAGAAGATTCATATGAAATGAGCATCAGCCAGTCAAAATGCAACTGTCTGAGTCACAAACAGAACAGATTAGGCTATCAAATATTGCCATTAAAAAAAGATCTTCTATAAACATTATACTCTGCATCTAAATCACTAGGTTGTCAAATGGAAATTGGAGAAAGAGCTACGAAGATGACACAGAATAGCTTCCAGCTTCTCTTATTTATTACTGTGGTAAAATACCATATTCAGCAAAAGTTCTGGAGAGAAATAACCTCTGTTACAATAAGAAATCAATGTTTAGGTCGGGAGGATGGATGATTCTTACTTGTTATAGTATAAGATTGCTGTAACTGTTCACTGAAGCATTATTTTTCCAAATTAAGAAGACAGGCAGAGTGAGGACAAAAGGAAGACAGAATACTTAGCTTTCTCTACCTATACGTATATGTACATACACACACACACATATACACACAGGCATACACATGCATACATATGTCTATGCAGATACATAAGCTTTATAATTTCAGAAGGCAGAAGCTAATATTCCTTACACCTTGGCTTGGAGGGCATTGTTTTAGCCACAGCAAAGTGTAGTCCTTGCTTGGCTGCTCCCACCCTGTCCTGTTTATTTTGGTCTGAGCCAAGCTGGTCTGTTCTCTTTATCATCTGCTAGACTTTTTAAAATTCTTCCTCCTGTATTTTGTCCAGCCACAGACTTTGTCAGAACTACTTTCAATTTCACAATTAAATTTTACAGACAAACAAATAAAGAGCAGTGTGGTCAAGGAGAGGAAGACCGTATTAACCAAACAATACATAGTTTCCAAGCAGGCCTGTCCCATATGGGTGTGGTAGTGGATCTGCACCTTACCTCTGTGGCTCAGCAGTCTCCCCAGGCTGAAAAGCAGGCACAGAGAAAACACGGTAGTATTTGCAGTCACCTTCGTGTAACTGTCTTTGCTAGTCCTGTGTACCGATGGAGTGCATTTGCAAGGAGGTGACTGGTCAGTGGCACACCGTGGCCCCCCTTCAGCCTCCTCGGCAGGACTGCACAGCACCACCACATCCGAACCCGGTGGCTCGGCCTGGCCAGGGCCTCTGCCGCGCTGCGCCCCACCGGGAGCGCTCTGCCCGAAAACACAGCAGATACAGCAAGAAAAATCTGCTTTTCCCTTCAGCTGCAGATCCTTTCACCTCTCCAACAGGAGGGGATTAAACTTGCCGCAGTGCTGAGGGTACAGTGCAGGCCTCTGGCTGCAGAGCCCATGTCTCCTGTCATCACCTGGGAGACTGGGACTGGGAGGAGGCCAGGTCCAGCCGGGTGCCTCATCGGGGCGCAGGGGAGCCCAGCCTGTGGGTGCAATGAGGGTGCCCTGGTGGCGACGGCCTCTGCTCAGCAGGAGCCCTCCCTGTCCATCCCTGCAGCAGCCAAATCCCAGTGTGTGAGGGTGGCTGCATGAACAGGTCTAGTGGAGAAGCGCAGAGCGGTGCGGGTGCCAGCACGCTCTGCAAAGAGGGTGTCGGGAGCAGCAGCTCTGTTTAATTAACTTAAACAAACTTGAATTGGCTTTTTATGGGTGTTTGGCAACATTTGCAAATAATGGCATGTTAATTAAGGATGCGTTACAAGGAAACTCGGCTGGAAGTAGAAGTTTTATCAAACCCTAATACCCTATTACATCCTTCAGGATTAATTCTTTTGTTTCCCAATGCTATGGGCCATAATTGTGTTAATTAAACTGAGACACACCTTTCCTCTTGTTTTCAACAAGTAGTATAACACAGTGTTTATTAGGAATAAAATGAAGGTTTTACTTTTTCTTGAATGACCTCTTCTCTTTTTTTAATAAAATTGGGTGATTCGTTATAACTGAAATAAATAGAAATGCTAAGTTTCTGTAAAAGGAATAATGAACTGGGCTCAGGTTTTCCCCCTTGGAAAGGCATGGTTTGTCACACGTAAAGAAACACGCTCATTCTTTTTCTGCTGGAGGAATGTTGTCTTAGGCCACCATTCTTGGACTAATCAGCTCCCACATGTGGAGAATCTCCAGGAAAGGAGCTGAGCTGATGATGGCCTGGCTGATAGCAATGTATTGTTGGTCAGAACTCACTAAGTTTTAAGTTTCAAATATTTTTTCCCCTTTCCCTTCCCAGAAGTAATAGCAGTCAGTTTCTCTCTGCCCTGAAGGGATTATTTGCTGGTTTGTATTTGTTGTTTTTTTTAAATAAATAAGTTGGCAGGAAGCATGAAAGAAGACTTACAGTCACGGTTCATCAGGAGATGTTCCTCGTGGTTCACCCACTTTGTGTGAGACGTATTAGCAAATACTTTGAAGCTCTCATTGACAACTGTTTGCACAGGAAAAAAAAAGAAAAAAAAAGGTTGTACCTACAGCCATGACACAGTTCAGGGAAATGGCAGTGCACAGAAGAGCTGAGCTTCTCCAAGCAATTATTCCCTGATCAAAAGTATTGTTCAGTTTTTTTTATTTCCTTGAATTTCTTAAAGTGCCATGAGTGTGATGTGTATGTGTATGTGTGTGCAGGGAAAATGTACACAGACACACACCAAAGCTCATTTATTTTGATCCATACATCTCATATACATTATACATATTTATTCATACATAAATATAAAAAATATATTTTAACAAAATTCACTTTAACCAAGAAAAATGAAGGCAGAAAATCACATGTAGCCAGCACATGGTAAAATATATAAAATAGGACATAACAGTGTATTTGTTCTGCCCTGTTACTCATCATCTTAGTTTATTCTCATAGAGGATATGAATTATTCATTTTAAGCACAATAGGAAAACATTAGTACTGTTTAATGGCCAAGTGGGATTTTCTAATGAAAGACTTGTGAGTCAGGTTCATTGTAATGAGGAGCATTTTTACAGGAACAGGTATTAAGTGTGAGAAGTAGTCATAACTTCTTGTTCAGAGTATGGCATCCTGGGTCAAGAAAACAGATAGCTGCATTTTGGTTATTGCTAGAGAAAATGAAATGGATCGCAGAGCTTTCTTTTCCTAAAATAAAAATCGCTGTGTAAAATAGCTCCCAACTAGTAAACCATATTGGCTATATTCCTAATAACAGAGTGAATTAGCAGCATAATAACAAACACACTGGAAAAAAAAGGGAAAAATATCTGGAAAAATCAGATTAAATATAATGATTCAGGGCAGCAGAGGCTAGTGATAAAAAAACACTAGGTCACAGTATTCCTCCCCTGCCTAACGCTCACTCTAACTACATGTTGATACTATTACAAGTTAAGAAACTCACTGGGCATGGAAACAAATTATCTTCTGTGTAATAAAGCGGTACCTTTTCCAGGTTGCCTGTGCAGACTGAGTTCTCCATGATGGTAAATAGTCTGAATGGCATGACTAACTCACGTTGATGAACACTGAATTACAGGATTGGTATAATTTAATTCCCGTTCAGCTGAACATTACTTCAGAAGAATTATACAGTCAGTGTTTGCTAGTTGAAGAATTGCTTGGTTTTAGCTGTCTTTTAAAAACAGTATTATAGATATAAAAGCTGTATCTATTAACATTAGTGAAAATATTAGGGCCAACTCTCCTTCCCTGGCGATCTTGCTCCTTTCAGTCTACAGTATGGCTGTCAACCTTATCCAAAAGGTCCTCTACAGGCATCGGTCTCAAGGGTCTCGCCTCTCCCTGAGAGGCAGCAAGGAGGCATGCAGGAAGGCGAGATACCACAAGTGGAGAGCCGTGCAGTTGCTGGGTGTTTGGCTAAATTGCGAGGAAACCTGAGGGCAGTGGGGTGGGAGACTAAGGGGTAGGAGGCCGACACTCACAAAAGCTCTAGGATGAGGTTGACCTGTGGCCAAGGGCCAGGCAGATTTAGCCAGTATAGGTGCTCAATGTGCATGGATTTGGAGACAACATTAAAATAAATTCTAATTATTAGGATTAATATGGCCTTCTCAACTCCCCCCTTTTTTATATGGACTATAATCTTTATGAGACAGTGGCACTTCAACACAAAATCTATTTCCTTATATGTACCAGAAAAAGAAAAAAAAAGCTTTAGTTTAATTCTCATTCTTCTTCTTCTTTTCTTTTTAATCTGGAAAAATAATTTCTCTCCCTACTCAACACAGTATTATTTCAAATCAGAGCCAATCTTCTGTCATTTGCTTGACCTATTGCTTTACATAAACCCGAATTCTAATGATCAGGTATTGTACTAATTAAGTACAATACTAATCCATGTATTGACCTTATCTGATTACTGAAGGGAAATCATTTGGTATATGGTTTTAAATTTCTAGTCTACTCTTATTTAAGGCTATGTAATCCTAAGAGTTGATAGACTTAGAGGCATGCTCCATTCAAAGGGAAAAAGAAGAAATGCAAGCTCCATTTTCACAAGATAAGGTACTGTGTAAACAGAATTTCTTGTCCTGTATGTTGCTTCTTTTGTCAGCATTTTGTCACACTACCTTATATAAACTGTATTTTCACTATGACTGTGATCTGGAAAAGGAAAGAACAAGATAAGTCTTGTTGAAGCAGGTTTCGTGCACAACATAGAGATTGATATTCCAAAGAGACTAGGGGGCTTGATGTATGTTTCCTACACAGAAAGTCTAGGTTTGTTGCCTTCTGGTTAAAATATCTGACGCTATTGCTTCAAAGCCAAGGACCTGACTGGCTCAGGTGATTATTAGGGTTCCACCAAATTAAAACGTAGGAGATATAAAAGAGCAATCAAAGTTAGGTAGATATTTGTGAACCAGAAAATCTCCACCGCTAGTCCTCTCTGGAAAATACTAAGGCCAGTTAGTGAGTTGGGAAAACTTTGTGATGAGCATAACTGAATAAGTTTATCTTGGTTTTAAGAAAAAAAATATTAGATCTAAAATTATTTTACTTGCCCCTATGCCCTCTCATTTTTTTTCCCAAATGATGGTGCAAGCACAGTCTTCAAAGCATCTTATAGTTTTTCAGGAATTGTGGAATTATGACACAATTTTTGATTTCTGTTTCCCAGAATCAGACTTAAGTGTATGACTCCAAGAAATGATTTTTGTTGTCTTTTTTTTTTTTTTAAGATCAAGATCCCCACATATATTCACCCTCTCTTGTCTTACTGACAGCATTTATCCTTGTCTTACAAGACTTACCTATCTTATAATGGTGCCATTCTCTTGCTGAAACCAATAGGACCATTTATGAAAAATAAAGATAAATATGAGCCAGACCTTGCTGGACTGGTGGCAAAGCAGGCTGTGTAGTACATGGGGGAATTAGTGCATAGTGGGTAGGATGTGGATCTAACAAGTATCAGAATTGTCCGGGTCAGGTCTGGGGCCACAAGCATTATCACAATGTTTCAGAATATTTTTCCACTCAAAATTTATCTTCTGGGAAAAGAAATAAGGCTTTTGCCTTGAAATACAGTAATGATAAAATAGGTGTTGAATGTGACCTGGAGAACTAGTACTGCAAACGATTGTTATAGAAAAAGAAATGGGCTTAGTAAAACAGATGTATATAGGTTTAGCAATAATAACCTCACCTGCAAATAGGCATCCAACAGTCATGGCAATTAAGTCTCATGATTTCAGCACAGGGAGCAAAATTAGTTGTGGCTGCTCTGAGGAAGACATTTTCTTGATGAAGACATCAGTCTGTATTTTGAAATTAGGTCATGATTTAAAGTATCCAGGTAACTAAACCCATTACTCATTGCTAAGGACAGAGACCAACTTCGCACTAGTTCCCAGAATGTTTTTGATTCTCACTACTAAACTACTTTGATTCAACAGCATTTCTTGAAGATGTCTGCACACATCTTCCCTGTGCAGACACTGTAATTTCATTTTAAAGCTATTTAATCTAGAACAAGGCACTTACTTTAAAATATACACACCCACACCAGAGTTATAAACAGTTATTCCAGGCTAGCTTTTTGGAATTAAGTTCCATCCCTAAACCAGAAATTTTTAAATGCACACAGGTGATTTAGGTGTATGGGACATATTCTAAATTGGAGGAAAGCTTATGAAAACCCTTGTAAATGCTTATATTTGTTAAAACATACATATCACCATACAACCTCAGACATCCACTAAGTTCAAAAATCATTGAACCATTTGTTTCATCTAAGTCACAAAATGAAATCTGTCACATAATTCCCTGTAGTAATTATACATTTGATTATGAGACTTGATTCTTTCTAATTTTGTTGCTGCAATTCCTATTTCAATGTCACCGTTCCAAGTATTTCTCAATGGATTTTAAAGACATAAATTTAGTCTTATCGTATCATTATATGCTTACTGTAAAGTATCAAAATGTATCCAGGAAATTTTAATTGTCATTTTACTCTCTGTATTTGCTTAAGTACATTCAGAATTATGCTTGCGAGAATGTGATGGCTCCATAGGGAACTCAGATCATCACTTAATTTTATTTGTTCACTCTGAGAAAAAAGGAACATGTTACTTATGTAGTCATGTACTTATGTCCTGTGTGCTTAAGTGCTTTGTGAAGTCAGAGTCCAAGACAGATATATGTATAAAGAGGAGTAATACAAAATAGCTGCTGGATCATAACATGAAGAATTGCAACCTGCAATTCAAGCTCTTCTGCAAGCCACTTGCAACACCTTGAAACAGAGTTGAAACAACTTGAAACAGAGTTTCCTTGCCTGTTTTCAAACAGTGAAGTTATCTGTGTTCATCCAGAACTTTCCCCTATTCGTCTGAGACTTCCCTAACGCATGGGATGTTACACAGTTAATGCTACTGTCTGCACTAGCCGTCTTAGCCATTTCTTTGGGTGAGATGGCATTGTTTACTGTTATGTGTCTTTCTGTAAAACTGTATTTGATTAAGTGCTTTCTATTTTGGAAAGTAGTGTAAAATGTGATATAATAAAATAAAAAGGAAAGGTTTACACATTACTAGAAAAAGCTTATGTTAAAATAGCCTCAGACTGATTCTCTGGTTAGGTCAATTTTAATGTGTGCTCTGTGGTTTGGGCAACAGTTCTCCACTCTATACAATAAACGAAGTTTTACTGTGAACAAGAATTATTTGGATGTACAAGTACAGACTGTAAAGTAGGTTGAGAAATAAATGTGATTGGACAACTTCTTTAGAGTGGCTCACGAAACCTCGGCTCCTGCACTGCCTCCACTGTGACTGATATGCTAAATAAGGATGAATTTTTAATTGTTTAATGACATTTTACTATTAGAATGTTACATTGCTTACTTTTCCTTTTAACAAGGAACATAATTTAACTAAACTTGTAGTTCTGATAATGATTATACCCATTACATACGCCAATAATCACATGCCTTTCTCAGAAATCTCCTGGTTACAACAAAATTAGTATCATCCCAGAGTGGTTTAAAGTCACTTACTGAGGCATGGAATGTCCCACAGTTTGGTGGAAATTCATGCTCAAGAGAGTTCTAGCACAGAAATTAAGGAGATCACTTTTACGGTACAAGAGCTAGACAGATTTTCTGTTCCTTTCTCACTGAAAGACCTTATTTTTTCCTTCTTGTTTACCAACAGTGACTAGTCCTCCTGAACTTTCAAACACAACAAAAAATACTAAATGAAAAACAGTTTAAAAAATACCACTACAGGGAAAAGATTCTCTACATATAGCAACTTCATACTACTGTTCAGCAATTGCTGTAGCTATGTGCACACAATCCTTGTGCTGCTCATCTGTCCAGGAAAACTCCCCTGAACGATAATTCTAACTAGCCAGCCTAAGCTCAGTAGTAAAACATATGATAGGAATATCACACCTTTTTTTTCTCTTCTTTCTGCTTTTCCAATTAGGAAAATGGCAAACAAACAGACAAACTATAATAGAAGAAAAAGAAAACAACAACAAAGAGCTGGCAGATAGAAAAGTAATGTTGAAAGCCTTTGAATTTAACTTCCCCTGACAACCTATCTTGATCTTCATTGTAAAGATGGAGGAGACCTGTAAAGAGAGGAAATCAGCTGTCAAAACTAATGCTGCAGGAATCAAAGAATGAAAGCGGTCATAGAAGGCTGAATGAAAAAGTCTTTGAAACATCTGGAGGTTTCCTCAACTGTAAAAAGTCTTGCCTTATAATAACTGCTGTTTTATGCGCATGAGCAGTGTGTGTATAGACAAATCACTGTAGAAAGTTAAATAGATTTTAATGAATATTCAGATTACTCATGTAACAGAAATTATCTTAGCAATATGAAGAAGCTGAAACTGGAAATTCCTCTTTCCTCTCTACCATTTTAAAAGGAGCATATGAATCCCTTTATAAGATGTTTTACAATATTGCCTTCTTGAGTGTCGTTCTTCAATATTGGGGAGGGCTAAAATAATGTGTTTTCTGTGTAACAACTTTGCATAACCCTGTCATACAGAAAATGGTCCCATGCAATAGCTTTATCCGTGCTATTCTTTGTGTGAGAGATTTATAAATTTTGTATTTCTAACCTTCTAAAGAATGCCAAAAAAAGGGAAAGGTCATACACATTCCCAGGTTCTAGTCAGAATTTACCTAACTGTTCAGTTGCACCTGGAACAGTAGATTTCAATATTTGTTTATTTCTAGGGTTTATCTCCTCACCTTATTTTAGGTTAATTTGATAAAATCTAATAAAAGAAATTAAATGAAAGATTAAGCCACAATGCATGATTACATTGACTTCCAATAAAAATAGTCACTTTTTAGTTCTTAGATAATTAGCAATCATATTGCATCAATCCTTCTATTACAGAAAGAGGCTGTACTTTAAAAGAGGTTAATAGTTAAACATATTGGTTCCACTAAATGCAAAATGGGAGTTTGAAGAAGGTTACTAACCGTGATAGTGATGAGTTTTGGAAAAACATTCCAGAGGAGGTGAGAAGAGAGGGAAACCTGGCTGGTTTTAAGACAAAGTTTGATGAGTATTGAGAAAAAAATAAATGAAGTAGTTGCTTAAAATAACAGGGGAATGACCTCTGTAACCCAAGAGGCTCTTTGTACTTGAGTGTATTGGCAAGAATAACTGCAGCATACATGCACATTTTAAAATGTATTGTTGTTTGTTTCTGATGGGACAATACTAGGAAGGTAGGGTGAGTGAAGGGAATATTGTTTAATTCTGTCATGTGTAAAAAAAAGTTACTTCAAGACCTGTTACCTTTGTTTTGGCTGTGCTTCTTCCACAGTCCATAGCAAACTTCCACTTGACTGATCTGAATAAACTTAGACTCAAGATCTGTGATCCTTTTTGGGGATACCAAATGAAGGAAAGTGGGCTGTGAGACTTTAAGCTGACATACTGCAAGAGTGCAATAACACCATTGTACCAAAAA
>VYZW01018396.1:4242-39466 GCA_013401315.1 Balaeniceps rex | reverse complement strand
CAAAATATATCCAAATGACTTTTTTCCCCATTAACACATGGGCAAAATTTCAGCCTTCTCTCTTCCTATGCAAAAGCCTACTTCCATCTCACTCGTGAGTACCTTTCTCCCAAGTCTGGTCAGCCCACGGCTGTAGTTTTAACTCATGAGTGCTGTGCAGCATTGCCCTCTCTCCTCTCCAAAATCTGCTTCATGCCTCTGAGACACTGAGTTACCCACACCTCCTCTCTTTGTGCTGTGCACTTCCAGCTTTCTGTCTGTACTACTACTAATATACTTCTCTTCTTGAAGTTGGAGGAGCTATTTTAACTCTTGCTGAATAACAAGCTTGCTGTCTGTCATTTTCAGCTGCTGCATGTTTCACCTTTAATCTCTCACAAATTGTATAACCCTGGTCTGAGGTTAGAATGCATGTAACTCTTTGTTCCCATAGGATCCATTGAATGAGGCTTTCCTCATTTCTCTCAGGGACATCCTATGTGACAATCAACTGTTTGATCTCCAGNATCAACTGTTTGGTCTCCAGAGTCTTCTCCAGGAAAAAAAAAAAAGGCCTTGGAAAAATGTCATATATAACCTTGAATTATACTGGCTCTCTTTATCCCAGCCATGCTAGTTTAGCTTCATCAGCAACACCTTCCAGAACTGTTCAGACTTTAATACCGGCAATGAATCAGCAGCTTTGCCAAGCACGTTTCCCAAGCAGAGCTTTCAAATAAAGCAACACAACCTTCACAGGGTGGGCCACAAGGCAGTTATCAGTCACTCACCACTCTATTCAGTAAACTGAGTATTCCCAGCAGAGCACTGCTTTTAACTTCACTTTTCCTGTTCGCTCTCCTGCCAAAAGAGGAGCTATTCTAAACCTCCACAATGGTTTGGGAGAAGGAAGTGGCTGGCTGCCTGCAGGAAAGGCCCAAATTAGGGAATTCTCCAAAGGACAGTGGAGATCACATCCATCCTATAGAGTAAGCACATTTGGTGCCAGAGTGAGTAATCTCTGAAGATCTGTATACTGGGTACCGAAGTGCACGTGGTTCATAGGCTTTAATTCCTATGACTATATACTTTTCAGAGGGGGAACTACTGGACTTAAGTACTGCCATGGTTTATCACTTTTCAATGCTGCTGTGCTGCTGTCCCACATTAGACCTGTTGCTACCTAGGAAAACAAGAACTGTTTGTTTTTATGGATTTAGTTTATAAGGAGAAGGACAAAGAACATGGCTGTTTGTATGAACGGAGCATGGTATGCCATCTTCCCAGAAGCGCTCTGCATACAACCGAGGACCAGATTAAAAACAGGAGAACCTCCATCTAAGTCATTAGAATTACACTGAAATATGAATCAAATCAGCTCCTAGAATTAATAGCAAATATGCACATACCTTACAATCTGTTGCTGGACTCCAAAGGTACATTAGTTTCTATACCAAATGTAAAACATACAAGTAAACAAAATGGAATGAGTCTATAAATTTCTTGTGAAAATGGTACTGATTAATAATTATGACTATCATGATGTTTAAGCCTGTCCAGACAAGAAAGCTTCCCCTATTTTCACCAGTAAATTTCTTATGCAGAAAAAACCCCAAAAACAAACAAACAAAAAATTTGGGAAAACTGGAATAGTGGAACTGAACTGCCCCTCTGCCTTTTCAAAGAACATTTCCAAGCTGTAATTGCATAATTCCTCTCTTTTCAATGCCGTGAATCAGAAATCTTCACTGAAGAGGGGAAAAATACTAAAGAATTTTTCTGTCTTGGTCAGTATTATCAGAACATGGAGGCTGCAGGACTTTGGTGTCTGGCCGGGGTTGGCAATACCCTGGAATTCTGAATGATTGTAATGCTATGATATGAAATATTTTTTCTCTAAAAAACCCCACACCATTCAACCTAGAATTTTCGTTTTCTACTACTGCTGTTAACTACACTAAATGTTCATGAAACATAATATTATCATTGGTTTGTATGATGCATACAGAATAAAATCAACCCCTGTCATATGATACCACAATTTTGGTCCTTTATGACACAGACTTATGGATACAGAAGTGAAAATGTCCATATAGCACTTCAATACTTCTTCTGTCACTTCTTCCCCTGCGGCCACAAAAGACATTGAAACAGAATATGTTTCTTTCTGCTGTTCCATATATTCTTCCTAAAAGTAATGGCAATTAAATAAGTACTGGTATGAAAGGCAGGAGGAATAACTAATACTATGACAGGTGAAAATGTTGCTTAATGTTTATGAGCTATTTAACACTGGTCTCAGTAACACACTACTATTATTTCGGTGTAAAACTGACACTAAGTAATTTAATGCCCATTATATTTCCTATGAAAATTGTCTTAATCTAATAATGTCAAGTGAAAAATACACCATAGTGTCTGCAGTTAGTAGTTCAGAGTACTCACACGTATTATATGCTTGGTGGGTTTTAATTATGACTCAGAAATGGACCTTAGAGTAATAAAATCTTATTCTTCTGAATGGGAAATTGTTCTTTTCCCTCTGCCCTTTTCATTCCTTCCTCTTCCTTTTTTTTTAATTTATTTTTTATTCTCATGACCCAAACGGTAAGTGACAGAAACTTTTCCTATCTCTGAAACAAATTACTTCAAATAAGATTTGAATGGTTTAAGAAGTCTTGGGCTACACCTTTCTCCCATTCAGGCTTATCACTGTATAAGCTTATTAAAGTCTGAATAAAAGACTTACCAGCTTGAATTAATATCCCTTTGTGAGATGTTTGGGTTTCTTTTCTCTCCCTTTTCTACTGGGACAATGATTTTAGTGAATCTATTGCGTATCACAGTAGCAGAGCATTTTATGCATTTAATGAATGCAATTGCCTTCCTAACGAAGTAGTGTATATTGCAATATACTCAGTTACAGCAGAACAGTTTATCCAAATGTGGAAAAAAGAAAAAAAAAAGACTGTGACTTTTCTACAGGCTTTTTGTATTAAAACCTTACATAAAGATAAACCTAATTTAGGTCATTAATAGCCAAATCCTGTAAAGGTCATCAGTGCTGAAACACCTTAGCTTCCAGAGTGAAATTCAGACCATGGTTTGTGCTGCCTGAGCTTCCAATGCTGCCTTGGACAGGAGTCCACAGCAGTGTGGGGAAAGCACCCCAACCACTAGTCAATACAGTCTCTTTGGGACTGTTTTTGGCCCAAAAGTTTTGTTCAACTTCTGCAAAAGACCAGGTGGCTTTTTCCTCTGAGCCTAGTCCATAGCCTGGCTCAGACATTTGCCCATGAGTAGAAAGTTTTAGGTCCCAGTGTTTGATCCTGTAGTTTTTTATTAATTTTACACTAAACCATAACATCCAGCAATTCTAACCAAAAATATACAGAACTGCCACAGAATTTTCAGTCTAAGCGAGGAGATGCGACTTGGTGCCCCCTGGATTCATGGAGATAACAATTTTGGCTTTGTCCTGTAAGCTGCTACCTGAACTCATTTTAAAAAATATAAAAACTGGTCTACCCTTGCATTTAAATACACAATAAGTCTGAAAATAAGGAGTGACTGCAACATGGTCTTCATAGTAAATTAGAGACACTAGATATAAGTGTCCTATGTATAAACAGAAAAGTTATATCTTTCAGCAATGATCTCATTCGAAATATATAAATTTAGGAATAAAATTAATTCTCAGAACAAAAATGATTCTACATATATTTTCTATAACATGTGATATTCTTTCTCCTAATAATCGGTTTGACTTTCATGAATCACAGCTTCCTACATCACCAATGACTACAGCTTACTAGGGAATTTTTTGAGTGCAAGGGCCCATTCTAACACTCTGTTCAGGCCAAATAACCTCACACATTAAATACTTCACTGTTCTATAACTTATTTATTTACCATCTGCTCATCTGAATTTCTCAGATATGTCTGTCTGGGTAAAGTCATGGCAGGGAAGTCACTTAAGACCTATCAAAGGACCATTTTCTCTGGTTTCACTCAGCATCTCCCATCCATACACCCACATACAGACACTTCCTTAATATGTGAGGAAAGATCAGCCTCCTAAAAAAGTTGGGTTTTTTCTTTTCCATGTGACTACTCCCAATCTTTTACCAATGTCCTCATTTATTACTGAGCTGGACTTTTAGAAGACAAACCAATTCTCTGCTCTGACTCTCCTTTCAGCTCTCCCTGACTGGGAACTTACCTCAGATTCCACCTGGAGGGGATGGCTGCAAGCTGTGCTCCCACTGCAGCGGTACTCCACTTCAAGCCAAAAGGTGAAATAGCCATAGCTGAAATCTTCTGTAATTGAAAAGTTGTTGTTGAACTTCCCAAACAACACAAGTGGTTATTGCTTATTTACTTTCATCAATTATCCAGGAATTCTAATTTTTAGCTGGACACTAGCCTGATGATGAGTTTTTCTTATGACAAAGGTTATTATTTATTGAATACAAAAATTCTTTCTCTGTTAATTCCCCCTTATAAATGAATTTAGCTACCTTTGGTCCTAAACTTCCACTCATTCCTCACTTCTTTGTGTTTGCTGTATGATTGCCTCTCTGTGGCTGTTATCCTCAGCAGGCCTGGGATTTTGTTTCTGTTCCCTGTCTGGATGAGTGATCAAGTACTCCTGACACTTGTGCTTTGAAATTCAGGATGTATTGTCAATGCGTGTTCATTCAAGTGACTTCAAAATTCTCTTTACATAAACATTTGTGCTTATGAAACTCAGCCATGTGACCACAGGAAACAAACACAATAGATCCATGAGAAGGATTGGAATAAATTTATTTTAAAAATCATAGAATCATAGAATCGTTTGGTTGGAAAAGAACTTTAAGATCATCGCGTCCACCTGCACCTGTCCACTACTAAATCATGTCCCTAAGCACCTCGTCTACCCGTCTTTTAAATACCTCCAGGGATGGTGACTCGACCACTTCCCTGGGAAGCCTGTTCCAATACTTGACAAGCCTCTCCGTGAAGAAGTTTTTCCTAATATCTAATCTAAACCTTCCCTGGCGCAACTTGAGGCCATTGCCTCTCGTCCTATCACTTGCTACTTGGGAGAAGGGACCAACACTCACCTCGCTACAACCTACTTTCTGGTAGTTGTAGAGGGTGATAAGGTCTCCCCTCAGTCTCCCTTCTCCAGGCTAAACCTCAGTTCCCTCAGCTGCTCCTCATAAGACTTGTGCTCTAGACTCTTCACCAGCTTCGTTGCCCTAATATTTATGAATATTCATAGCCACTTATTTTTCATTGGTACCTCTATAAAAAGGACATATGATGAGTAGGAAACAGATTGATGAGGGAAAAAAAATTAAGAAGAAATTATGGACACAAAGAGAAGATTTAACAGCATTAAATGTCTTATATACTGTAAAATAGACCTTTTACTGGAAAAGCAATACTCTGAGGCACTCATTTGGACAGGAAACAAAAACATGTCCAGGTTGACAATAGTGTTGGACACCTCCAGCATATTCTGATTTTCTGTGCGTTTGATTCTGCAGTTCTAAGGTTGCATTTCATATGGTTGTACACAGATAAATATAATCTTAACAACAACAAAATAAATCCTTAATATAGCTTAAAGAACAGTTGTATTGGGTCTGGCTGAGATGGAGTTAATTTTCCCCTTAGCAGCCGTCATAGTGCTGTGATTTGTATTGGTAGCTAGAAGGGTGTTGATAACACACCAATGTTTTGGCTACTGCTGAGCAGTGCTCAGCTGTCTCTCCAGTGTTTCTTCTCTCACCAGTAGGCTGGGGGTGGGCATGATCTTGGGAGGGGACACAGCCGGGACAGCTGACCCAAACTGTCCTGTGTATGGCATATGGGATTCCAAACTGTGTTTATGGAATATGGGACATTCCATAGCATATGACATCCCCTCAGCAGTAAAAGCTAAGAGAAAGGAGGAGAAGTGGGGGCGCTCGTTATTTACAATGTTTGTCTTCTGGAGCAACCGCTACGTGTACAGAAGCCCTGCTTCCCAGGAAATGGCTGGACATCGCCTGCTGATGGGAAGTAAAGAATAAGTCTTTTGTTCTGCTTTTGCTTCCGCGCGTGGCCTTTGCTTTTGCTTTTATTAAACTGCCTTTATCTTGAGCCACGAGTTATGTTTTTTCCATCTCATTTTCTTCCCCTCCCCCTGTCCTGCTGAGAAGGGGAGTGATAGAGCAGCTTGGTGGCACTTGACATCCAGCCAAGGTCAATATGCCACAACAGTTTAAAGGGAGTATTAGTGTTTGCATTGAAATAACACCAGCTGCTCAGTTGCAAAAAATAAGTGTGAGCGGCAGAAAGGACATTACTCACAAGGCATCCAGTTTCAAGCAAGAGTAGAGGCACCTGAACCTATTAAACAGTAGTAAAGTGTTAATTTGTATTAGATCTTGTACAGTAAGGGGCTGGCAAACACTTGGTAGTTTCAGATACCTACTAAAAATCTCTACTCTGAAGAGATTTAAATGTTTAAACTCAAAAATAAGCCTCTCCTGTGGAGCAATGTTCATTGGGAGAAGTAATATGTTTTCTTAGAGCAATATAGCTAGAGAATGACAAGCTTTCAGGCATACAAGACTTTTTCAGGTCTGAAACGGAAGCAGTGCACTTCAAGCTTAATACATATGAAGAACAATTGCTCTGATTTTAAATTTAATCATTCTAATTTGTTTTTGCAGTGCCTGAGTAGACATTTGGCACTTTGTGAAGTGGCAGGTGAGCACCAGCAAGACTGTGATCAGAAACATTGTGTACACGCGCTTGTCAGGGAAGCAGGGATGTTCACAGTGGAGCAGCCTGTGAGGGCCCACGGGAACACCTCTGGTAGCTGAGCCCAAGGCCACGATTTCATGACAAAGTAAGCTAGGGAAATAGGTCCTGCTCTGCCTTGCACAGCTGCTGAGGCTTGTTTGGCACTGCAGTGGGGTGGCACAGAACCAGAACTAGCAGAAAGCTAGTTCTACAAAAAACAAAAGAAGATTTTTTTTTGCTGGGAACGACTAGGTGTGGGGTGTCCGACAGACCAGTGCCTGTACAAGTAAAGAGTGCTTGGGGATGTACTGATCAGGGTTGCCTCTCACTGACAAGGATACATACCCAGAGGTTAGCCTTAGACGTGGGGCAGGACTTCCCTACCTGTGCTGACCCTAGAAGAGCCAGAGAGTTTCTCCCTAGTGGTTTCTGATCTTAACAGCATGGAGGGAAACACTCAGGGCTGAAACTGGGGCTCTGATGGGGAGTTTGCATGCAGCATGAATGTGACAAGTGTGTTTCCGACCTAGAGCTAATGCAGGCTCCTGCCTGGAAACCCTGTCATTGCTCAGTCCCAAAGAAGGGAGGGGAAAGAGATTTAAAGGGAGTTGATGAGAGACCTTTGCCACTTTTGGCAGTGGCCTGGAGTTGTCTCCAATTAAGTGTATCAACAAACCACAGCCATAATTTTGGCCTTGGACCTCTAATTGCTTCTTTAACTTTACATCCAGTGAAGCCACAATGCACTTCTTGGCTTGAATTAGGTGAAAAGGTCTTTTGCTCCATGAAATCAGTTTTAACCTCTTAAACTGATTTTTTTTAAGATTATAAAATGTTTACAATACCTGTAGCTGGTTCTTTCTTGAAACGATCATAGACAGAGTGATTTATCTGGGCTTGAGACGTTGGCAAACATTTAGTGCTTATTTCACTCACATATAAAGTTCCTGCTGTTAAGATCTAACTCCATAAAGAACTTCTGACTTTAAAAAATATTCATAAATCTATGTATTTCCTCTGTTAAGACATATAGACAATAGAAGTTTCTTATCCACAGAAATATTGTAAGAAGAGGAACCTGCTTCATGAAGAAGGAGGAATTTAAGAACAAAAAAAATACGACGTTCGGAAAAGGGTGCTATGGAAACAGAACCTGCACTTTATTCCAAAACAGCTACAGTTTCCTGCAAAAATTCACCAACACTTCTCATCTTGCAAGAGAAGCAGAAATAAAGCTGAAGATCTGAAGAGCTCCAGTCATCTCCAGTTTTCAAACTGCTTTATAAATCTCATCTTTTTCTTCAGTGTGTAGGTAGTATACAAGAGAGGGATAAAAATTCAGTGACTTACATGAGATTACACATTGGGTAAATATGCAAATGGCATGTAATATTCTTCAGACCCCAGTGTCTGTCCCAAAGCCAAGCAGCAGCTAAGTGCAAAGAGGTCTGCCCTGTGGACACAGAGTGTGGCCCCCAGGCAGCGATGGATGAGGAGACACCAGGGAAGTCTCCTGGTACCCACTGCTCCACAGCCTTGTGTCAGGAAGGGAAGTCTGGCTCCTCCAGAGGGTCCTGGCTCTTCCCTGCATGCTAGTGCTAGCCCAATTCACGGCCAGCAGCAAGTCATCTGATTCCCATGTGTCTTCATTTCCCTCTCTGCAAACAGGCTGGATTGCTTTGACACATACCAGTGAAACCTCTGACACAGAGTACTCTCGCTGAATCTTAAAAAATAAAGATGTCGTCTTTTTACTGGCAGTGCAAGTCTCTTGAGGTCCCAAGAGGTCTCCAGAGGTCCCCACATTTCTGCCAAGGGGCTGGTGCCTCAAGCAGACCCCTCTACACTGTCCCACATAAGAGCTGGGACACCAAATTGTTCTCATCACTGTCCAAAGTGGATTTTAATGCCTGCCTTTGGCATTTTCATATGATCTTTTAACTCAGGTGTAGCACCGTGCTAAAGAGCTATCAGATAGCTGTGTTGCCCAAAGTTTTTCATTTATGATGAACTTGCAAAAATGAAAATCTTTAAATATTGATTGTTTAAAAAAAAATCTTATTTTTAGTTTTACAATGAAAAAGGAGACTATACATCTATGGAATTAACACAGAATACAATTATGTATTGATGTCTTTTAAGAGTTGCAGTTATAGTGACAACAAATGCAGCAATTCAGGTCATGAAATCATTTGATGCTGGTGTTGCTAAGCATCTGATGGTTTTGCACTGATCATTATAATTTCAAACAAAATAGGTTCACAGTCAGTGAACGCAAGGAAATAATATTTAGGTGAGAAGGAATAACAGATGTCCTACTGCACTAACTGCTGCAGCCAAATGACATACAAGCATATTTAGCTTAAGAAAGAGTTTTGGACATGTTTCAGGGATCAAAGTTTTTGTGATACTAAACAGAATTTGTAATTGTTTTTATTCTGCAGTCTGTTAAAAACACATTAGCAGATTCTTTTCCATTCCAGTAGGCAAATGACTTATAAAATATTTGGGTGCTCAAAAACTAAAGATCACATTTCCAGCATTTATAAATTGTACCATGCACCATTATCTGAAAATATTGTGAAAGATGTAGACAGATGGAAATCTCTTAATTCTTGGCTCACTAGCTTAAGCTTTGTGAAAATGAATGTTAGCCAGGCTCAATTGTTTCTGTTAGATATTACCCCTGTTTCACTGGTCAAGTGCAAGCGTGTTTTGAAGGAGAATTAACTAAACTGTGTGCTCAGATTTAGCCGGATACACAGAGTAAAATGTAATAATACCTATCACAAGCAAACCAGCGTGGGAGATTTTACTTTTGACTCATAAACTGCATTATTGCTTTGTTCTTATGTTCTGATGTGGTTATTATGGTTACCACATTGAAAGAGCATACGGGGCCAGACTGAATGGAAGTCTCTTCTCAATTTGGTGCATGTCCCTTTTTATTTTTCTTGAAAAAAAAAAAAAATCTTTATCCAAACTAAACCTTTCATCATATCTTGCTTCTGAAACACAGGAACACATTTGTGAAAGCATAATTGATTTGATACTTTTGAAAATTTTGAAAATTGTTTCAAAATACTGGGTGCAATTCTGAGAAGTAAGAAATGGTAAGAATTTTATCACTGATGTCATAGATGAAATTCTGAGATTATGGAAATTCATAGTTAAAATAGTCATTTTTATGCTATTGCAGTTAGAAAAGAAGCATATCCTACATTTGATATAACAGTATAGATATTAGAAAGCTAACGGTAGACTGGCCAGCTTTGATGATGTGTTGTAGAAATATGTTTGCATTGCAAATATTTGAGAAATTAGTTCTAATATTTTGAGCCACTTCGTATCTTTTATTTTTGGAACATCATGTTCTGGTTATTGGTTTGGGTTGTTGCTGTGCACTGACAATTCATAGCTGGAATAAATTTTCAAGAATAGTTTGGCTTTGATCAGCCCTGGATAATATCTTTGGTGGGAGTAAAGGGAATCTTTTGTGCACCTAGTCTCTTTTACATTCAGTTAGACATCACTGTACAAGGTATATAGACATTCACATTGATTGTACAAACCTGCTAACTTTGGATTTTTACTCACTCTTTTAAATGAGTAAGTGTCTTTTAAGTCTTTTATGTAGTGATGTTCCTGCTGACTTACTAGGTGTCTTACGGGTCTTTGCCACTTTGATACACAGTTCAAAATGTTCATCATACTCCACTTTTTACTTAAAAATTTGGGAAAAATGGAAATAGCATTGCTCAGATTATTTCCAAAACAGTAAATTTAAAGAAAAAAAAAGTTAGTTTCCCTAGCTTGAGGTCAGTCCCCTAGTGTAAACAGAGGTTAGTGGCTTTTAATATGTGCTAGCTCTGATCAGCTCTGGACATTCCCCTAACATGAGCTGGGGATTGCTCCACAGAAACCCATTCACTTAATCCATGTCCAACGCTGCCAGGCCAGGATGCAGGTTCACTCTGTCTTTGGCAGAACAGTGCTGTAAACTGCCCTTAGGAGGCCACCAGCGCATGCAAAAGATGGGGTTAGGGTTACAGGATCCCTTGGGATACAATTTCCATTTCTTTCCTCAGCACTACTGTAATGTTGGAATATTAAAACCAGAGAATGCCCTTTGATGGAAATTATTTAGTGATTGCTATGACAGCTCTCCAAAACTAAAAGAAGTTTGATTAGCAGTTAAGCTGGACAGATGCAAAAAGTGAAGAGTAGTAATTCAATAGTTGTATTTTCAAGTGGAAATTAATTCTTGTTTTTTTCTGCACCTTTGTAGAGTTGCATTTTCCCCATCCCATTATCATGGTAAGTCAAAATAACAGTCCCTCCATCCTTCATTTGGGAAATCAACTAAAAAGCAATTAACCACAGAGAGAGGACAGCAGTCCCCTTTCAATTATTTGTTGAGTGATTTGATGACAACCAAAGCTTAAGTAACAGCTACATTGCACAGACAAAGAAAACAAAAAACCCAACCCTATAATACCATTTGAGGTAAATCACTGAACCACGATATTTGTTCTAAACCCATCAATACTCAGAAATCAGTGGTAGTGAAGTGGCAAGAACAGTCCACTCAAGCAAAGAGGAAGATATGTATCACTGTGCCTGCTCTTATGTTTTCTCTTAAAATACAGCAGGTTTGGGGGTGCTTACAAAGCCCAGCCTTGGCAAAGTTGTCTGGATGATGATTGCTGTTTGGGGGTAACACGAGTGTGCACAGTGGATGCAGATGGCATATGCAGAACTGACTGTGGAGTCAACACAAAGGAGGAGTCAGATTGAAAGGAAGCATAAAAGAAACCTGAACATCCGTAATTGTGGGGAGAAAGAGGAGGGTACCAGAGCAGCAGTCAAAACCTGGTTTGATGCCGTTAAAAGTCACCCTACCAACAGCACATCTCTGCCTAGGCCAGACAGCTGCCTCCTGGTCAGATGCCAAGGTGAGCCTGTGTCCAGCGAGGGGACAGACATCATGGGGAGCAATAAGTATGCTCCACATCCCAGTGGGCACATCCCAGTTTGTAAACAATTTATTAACATTTCATAAGTGTTTAGTATTGTTGTGTATCTGTTATATTACTTGTAGTGATCCTGCACTTACAGTTCACTGACTGCCAGTTAATTTTGTGTCATTGATAAAGCAGTAAACTGCCTTGACCTGGAGTCAATCTGATCATATTCTAGCAATCTCATCCATGATTTCCAGACTTCAAAGTTGTTGGTAAAAAAGGTGGAATTGACATTGAAAAAGAGTCTGTTGCCCAGGATTTCTACCTCCCAAATAAATAAACCAGATTTTGAACTTAGAGTGATGTTATTATTCCTGCTTCTCCTTTGAACCACTGTATTTTGAATTACTTGCTGACTGTAGCCCTGCTTGCGAGGCAAAGCTAGAGATGGCCTAGGCAGCCAATACCCCGGGGATGCTGCAATAGAAGGTGGGAAAAGCTTGTTCAGTTCTCCTATGCAGATGAAGGAATTCAGCTGCAATCTCTCACTTCCAACAGTGTTTCTAATACTCAGATATTTTAGAAAAGGAGAGCCTGTTCATGTACATTTGATAGTTTCCTAGCATAAATTATTTCATATTCCCCCAGAAAGTGGAATTTGGAAATAGGCACATCAGCTTTCAATGTGTTAGGAGTGAAGGCTGCCTGGTCACCCTTTTTCTGAGGTATGAGTTAGACCTCTATGGAGAATATAGCTCAGCTGGGAAGCTTTAGGATCATAGACTGTATATTTAAAAACTCCTCCTCCTATGCACACTGAATTTAGAGCAAAAACATTTGAAAATTAGAAATCTAGGACCATTTATAGGGAAGACAGATTTTCTCTTTCCCAGCAAGCCCCTGACAAACATGAATTTAATTCATATGTCTTTTGAAGCATATTCTGATTTTCCTTGAGTGCTACTTTATTTCTTGTTAGCAACTGGATTATTGGCAGATGTTCAGCACACTGTCCATCCTTATTATTTATCTATTCCTTCTGGAGTCCTTCTTTTCACGGTAAAATAAAAAGTAAACATTACTTAAAAAATGATGAGACCAGCAGCTTCTCAAAAATGTAATATATAAGAAGCTAACCTAAACATTTCAGAATAACTTTTTCATGTATTTAGAATTTAAAAACCTGAAAAAAACACTAGGAATGTAGAAACAAGATAACAGAAATACCTAAATTGTTGCTAATTCCAAATATTCAAGGACCCTAAGGGTTCTTGGATTTTGCAAACTTTTCCAGAAAAAAAGTAGGTGTATTTATTGTAAACAGATACAGAGATGCATCCTAGGCCTTTCTGAACCTACTCGTGTATTTAGATATTTTTTTTCTCTACAACCTTGAAGCTGAAAACAACATTTAACAAAGAAGAAAGCAGCATTTCCCACAAGATCAATAGAATCTAGGTGTGAAAAACAACAGGTATTGAGAAACATGTAATGCTACCAGGAGACCTGTCAACTCTTTTCCACACCACTCTTGAAAACCCAGCCATTTTCTTATAATTCTGCTCTGTCTCCATTAGAATTAAAATGCATACAAGAGTGAGATGAAAAAGATGTACTTAATTTTGGATGTTAGCTCCTCCATTTCTTCATTTGAATATGAACACATTTCTAGAGAGCTCTACTCTAGTCTTCATTATCTTGATAGCTCTCTTGAGGGTCTCAGAGACTGTTAATTGAAGCATTTCACCAAGCTTACATGGTGAAACAATATTATTTTAACATTTTGACATAAGTGATCTATTTAATGCAAAGTGAAGTTGATGGAATTAATCCAGTGACTCAGGGAATGCATCTATTGGAAACTGCTTTCATTTTGACAGTAAAAATTAATCATGCTTTGGATGAAATAAAAACAAAAGAGGAAGCATGGTTTCCCCTTTTTTTTTTAATAAATAGAAATCTTCAGGCATTAAGAAAAAAGATCTCAAAAAATTAATTTTATATGCTTTGTAGTTTCTCACATGTAACAACTAAAGATATTGAGACCTCTGAGAAGGGAAATTGGGAAGATGAGCAGAAGGGGGCGGGAAGTTTCCAAAGTGGATTAGCCACTGGGAGCAGAAACTGTTTCCATCGGTAACAGCTCTGTCCTCGAGAGCTTTTAGCTCTGTCTCTCACTTATGTTCACCACCAAGTTAACACCCAACTTGAGGGTGTAGAAACCTCCTGTGGAGGCAGCAGGTGTGATATTTTTCCCCTTTCTGTATCAATTACTCTTCTGATTACAAGGCAAAACTAAAAACTTTGTCCTTCATTCTTATTTTCACATACTTGGACAACCTGTGAGAGTTTTTTTGGGGGGTAAAGAGGGGGGAGTTGCTTCATTTTTCACCACTGAATGACCTAAAATCATCTGATTCTGAAGATTTTATGGGTGCATGCAACTTTCCTTGCTGAACAGCTGAGGAATTATTAGGCCACTGTATATTGGTAAATATTGGTAAATATACAGTTGCTATAAAGGGCCACTGGATTGTGATCAAAATTTCAGTAAGTCCAAAATCAGGAAGTGGAATTTTCTCCACCGGTTTCTTGTAACATTTCAAAAAAGGAGTTTAATAATATAAAGCTTTTAAAATCTATTCATAGAAATTGACGTCTGTGGACAGTGATTCCTCTGGATCTAAAGAAGTACTTCACAAAGCTATTTAACATTGCCTTCTCATCGCATTCATTAAATCCAATTTTGTGTCAGTTTGCACAAACGGGTCTTATTATCATACATCAACTCTAACAAGTGTAGTAACTAGCAGAAATACTTGACAAAAATGCCTCTCTGAATAGCAGCACAAGATAAGGATGTTAATTATCACCTCTTATTTTCACTATTTTTTTTGAACAATAAGCAGCTGAATTTTAGAAAGCCAACTAATAGATAAATTCAAGCGTAGGGAAAGAATACAAAGTATATGAAGATGCCTTTAAAACACATTTTTAATCAGCGATTCAAATATTAACTTTCCATCAGTATGTGAATTTACCCTGAATTCCTCATCCCATTCCTGCAGATGAGTTAATGTATGTCTCACATTATGAGCAAACAAAAAAATAAACAACTCCCACTCCTGGTGGGTTTTAATTTTCTGTATAACTAAGTGCTGGTGAAACATACACTTAAAGTGGGCATCTTGTACAATGGCTACTTTCCATGATTTTGATATTAAACTGTTTAACATATTTCTGGAGAATTAAAAACAAAAAGGGTTTAGCCATGAATGATGTTGGTTAAAAATGAGACCCCAAAATTTTTATTGTTACAATCACAAATTTAATGTAAAGTTCTTGTGAAAAATTATTTTGACCTTGAAAATATTACCTGGAAAAGAATAAAGCAAGAATAACAGTGTGAAAACAAAGACATATTGGTCAGCAATATTCTTTGTAAGACATCAGTAGGTAGTTGATAAAAACAAGGCTTTACTTCAGTACAAATAATTGTGCTAATTAGGAAGCATCTTATGGAAAAGGAACAAAAAATATGCCAGAGCGACCAGTTCATATTAGTGTAATACATTTCAAGTCTTCCTATTCCTGCCAACATTATTTTAAACGTATTGAATCCTCAACATGGATTGCTTTTTGAAGGCATTGCAACTACTAGGCCATCAGATGAGCTTTAAATATCAGTTCTATGATGGTATGTTCGATTTGATTTACTTGGTGTAATTTGTCCCAGATCTTCTTCAAAAATACTCTGGGAAAAATTCAGACAAAATGGAAGTGTCCCGACATTTCTTGAGAAACCAGTGTCCACATAAGTTACTGTGCCACATGTGGCAGAATGCAAATTTGACCTTTCTCCTTCCTGCTATTTTAAACCATTCACCAGTTCCGTCAGCTAGTATATTTTTATTTTTGATCCATATGGGCTTATAAAATGCACGCACTTAATACATTTAGAGGATTGACTGTCAGTTATCTCCACCTCTGGTACATGACTGTGAAGCATGATATTGAGTGCCGATTATTTGTCAGCTGGACAGGACATAAACTATATGGGTATAGTGCCATCTAATGCCATGGAGAATTCAGAGATGTTATGCTGTCATCATCCTCAACCTCTGAAAAGGTTAGAGATACCAAAGCTTTCAATGATCAACAGAAAATTTAAATGAAAAATATTCCTGAAATAACTGGAATTTTTTTCTGAAATAACTAGTATTGAATACACTTTTCTTCCTTTTACAAAGATGTGTCTGTTTTAAAGAAAAACATTTTGAAATATTTTAAGTACTGTCGAGTGATATGTAGGTCAATAATTCCCACTGCTCTATATTCAAAACTAAAGATTTTGCTAAACCAAATAAGAATTAGAGGGGTCTACAGACAGAAATCTCGTCAGAATATCAAGAGAGAAGGCAGAAAAGGCCACAGGTTATTGCCATAGGAAGATATACAGAATTTATTTTTTTCCTAAGTAGATTCTGATATAGGATGGCTTTTAGGCTAAAATTCCCTTGTCATCTAGTTTTATTTGATAGCATTTACTATTATTCACTATGTGAAGATTCATCTTGAAGATAATTTAACTGTTAGACGCTTTCAGAAACTTCCTATTTTTCCCCCTTTGATTCATTATTCCTTTGATTTCCCTCACAGTATTGCTTTCCTCCTTAACTCTTTCTCCTCATCTCTTATAATGCATGAGTCATCTTTATGCATCATTTTCTGCTAGCCATCTTTGCACTATTTGGCTTTGCAGCAGATTCTCACAGCATCAGGTATCTGACTATGACCTTTAAGCCTATGCATTTTCTCATAAAGAATTCTATCAAACTGTTTTAATCAAACAGAACATTATGTATTTATATGGTATAGAGCTGCACCATTTTCTGCTGCCTGAACGTAATCCTATAGCAAGTGATCCTATATGCTTTTTTCCTAAAACTGATGTTCTCTTAACACAAACCAGCTGCCACAAGGTACATTAGATTTCTTGTTAATCAATTAACAGGAGGTTCTTATCAATATCACAGTTTGCAAGTTTTATTCCCAACAGATTTCAGAATTGGACGGCATATGACATTTCAGTGCAGTATTATACCTAACCATGGTATGTAGCAGTATGATTCCAGACTAGAGGAAGTATCAGTTGTTCATATCCTGGTCACCAAAATACATTATGCATCATGCAAAAAATTACAGCAAAGGATTAGCTGTCCCATATCGGTTGACTGCTTTACCTGGCTCCCAGTAAGCTGAGAGCTTTGCAAGAGGTGAAGCAATGACAGCTGGCAAAAACTTTTCCATATTTTATTTTTGTCTGCTTGTGTAGAAATCTGTAGTTATATGGCTAAAGAATGAATAACTTCAATCCATGAAAAGACAGAACTAATTCCATTCAATTCCTTCTATTTCCACCATAGCCAACTTTTACTACTTGGTATCCAAGCTGTAGTTGAAATCCTGACTCCAAATGTTCTGATGTTCTGCGTGGTAGCAGAGTGAGTTTCCTACAGTTGTCAGGCACAGTGCGAAATTCTGAGAACTGCTCCTCTTCTGTGCATGAATTATTCAGATTCAAATAGGTATAAAAACCTATCTGTACCCTGTGCATAAGAATTAACACATGGAAGACAGCAGAAATATGCATTCCAGCTTATGATTAAACTGGAATCACAGGCCTGGGAAAAGCTGTGAGCTGGTGCTCAAAATCCACTGATAAAGAGGTACTAGACCTCCCCCAGGAAATCTGTTTCAGTAATTCCCTATGCTTCACCTTTGCGGGCACATCTTAGATATTTAAAAATTTGTTCTCGCTTTCCTCTTTGTATTATTCAACCCCAGTTCCTTTATCCTTTCCTCATGTCACCAGACTTTCTAGACTTGTGATGGTTGCTTTCCACTTGACTTTTCATCTGGTTTGCATCTATCTTGAAGGGTTGAAGATAGACAAGGTACTCCAGCTGAGACCTTCCCAAAGCTGAATAATGAAAGGATTATTTATTGTCCTATAGGTGTACTCCTGTATATAGATCCCCTGTATAAAGATCCCTCTATGGGATTTGCTTGTTGCTGCACCACAATATTGCTGGTTCATGTTTAAATATGATTTGCTATTACACCCAGAATGTTTTCTGCTGTTTAGTCAGTTGTTCCCAATCCTGCATGAGCAACTATTTCTGCTGAAGCATAGTATTTTGTACTTCTTGAATTCTATCTGTTTTCTTTTAAATAGTCTCAAGTTTGACAAGGTCATTTTAAATTTGAAGTCATCGTTCAGCAGTCCCTCCCAGCTCTACAAATGTAATTAGCACAATCTCTGTTCTTTCATCCTGCTTATTAATGAAATATTAACCTCTGCAGATTCTCACTTGCACATCCTTCCATTCTGGTAAATTGATACTTAGTCTCTTAGGAAGGTTTGTCCAGTCATTGGATCCATGCTGGAGTGCTTCCATCTAAACAACATTTCCACAGATTGCTTACGAGATTTACCAGATGTGATTTGCTTTTTACTGGTCCAGACTGAACATTACTCATTTAATTTCTTTTCTTCTAGATGTTTGGAGTTCACTTGTTTGTTCCAGTATTTTTCTAGAGGTCAAAATTAATCTGATTAAATCTGCAAGTCCCAAATGCATACTTTTTTTTTTTTCCTTTCTGAAGACAGTTCCACTCTTCAATTTTCTTTATTGTCCCTGAGTATTCACAGACAATGCTATCATCACTGAGATTTCATTAGCCAGTTCTTTTAGTAACCTGAAACGTGCTTCAGCACACCCATCACAATTGATACAAAGCAAATACCTCAATCTCTTGATTTTATTTTGCTATTTGAAGAACAACAACAGCTGTTTAAATTATATCCTTTTACATTAATATTTCAGTTTTCATTTAGTCTATCATGCCTCTGGTATAACAGTTAAAACATCATTTTAATCTTGTACCCAGGCTGCCTACTCCTACAATTTTCCCCATACTTCCTTTGATATTGTCCTGGTTTCAGCTGAGTTAGAGTTACTTTTCTTCCTAGTAGCTAGCATAGTGCTAGCTCCCGGTGGGATGGGGGAGGGTGAGCGAGCGGCTGCGTGGTGCTTAGTTGCCGAGTGGGGCTAAACCACGACAGATATCTTTACTCATCAGGAAAACACCATGTGGTTCTGCATGATATATCTCTGAAACATCACAATTATATGGATAACACATACAGGGATGGTATTATTCTTATCATTCCTTTTGCATTATGCTTTCTTATGAATAGTACAACACCTTAAAATGCTTTAAAAACATCTAATTTCTATGCAGATTGTCTACAATATTGTTTGCTCACAGGATGCAATTCTCATCCCCTGATAGATAGAAGGCCAGTGACAAATCTCATTTCAATTTGTCAACTATTTAGGTACTTGGCATAATCAGACTGCTGGCTAAGAATGTCTTCTGCAGCCATACTTTGGAGACAGGTAATGATGACAGACATACTCACGTACAGCCTTTCACTGCTGTGAAATGAACTGTGGCAACTGCTTAAGAATCTCACTCCAGGAATAAATAAAATAGTATATGGAGAAACACAAGAATCCCGTGTTTTGGTGAGCAAAACCATGGAAAATTTGAAACATCTGGTGTCATGTATTATCAAGAATATTCTAGGAGTATTGAGTTAATTTTATAACCTTTTCTTTCCTTGCATGAACCAAAGGCAGTATGGGAGCTGTTGAGAGGCAATGAAACTGAAGTACTGAAACACTAGTCACAAGTTATGCTGAAATATCGTATACAAATTATTTAGGAATAAGCATGTGGACTTGTCTGAGTACTGCCCTGACCTTAGAGGGAGGCACAATCAGAGAATCCACAGGTATGAAACAGTAAAGAAAAACTGTAATTTTCAGATAAGTTTTGTTTTCACTGAATAACCCTTGTCCCTGAAACAGCAGCAACAACACCTCCTCCCCCAAAAAACCCCAAAAATCCAGCCAATGAGATGATCAAGGTGGTTTTAGGAACCTGTATGATTTCCTCCTGTCTATGGGAGGAAAAAATAAAAAAATTAAAAAATCAATGATTGTGTCCTGAGAAAGTTAAATTTGAGTTGAGAGATGGACTTGGGTTGGTCAAACTACCCTAGGAAATTCACAAAGTGAAATTTCACAAAGTGTCACAAGAACAGTGATATGAGAAGTCAGCTGAAATCATCAGAAACTTCATAGAAAGGGAACCTGTTCAATATCACAGCATTTCCTACCACATTAAAAAGAAAAAAATCCAGTGTGTCAGTGATGTCGTGGAAAGACATGGTTTTGCTCACCAAAACATGGGATTCTTGTGTTTCTCCATATACTATTTTATTTATTCCTGGAGTGAGATTCTTAAGCAGCTGCCACAGTTCATTCCATAGCAGTGGAAAAAACAATACTAAAATGCAAATACTTTTCAAACTGCGTTCTCTGCAATATTTTCTGGATCCTCCTGGGTGAAAGGCTGTATGTGAGTATGTCTGTCATCATTACCTGTCTCCAAAGTATGGNAATGAACTGTGGCAACTGCTTAAGAATCTCACTCCAGGAATAAATAAAATAGTATATGGAGAAACACAAGAATCCCGTGTTTTGGTGAGCAAAACCATGGAAAATTTGAAACATCTGGTGTCATGTATTATCAAGAATATTCTAGGAGTATTGAGTTAATTTTATAACCTTTTCTTTCCTTGCATGAACCAAAGGCAGTATGGGAGCTGTTGAGAGGCAATGAAACTGAAGTACTGAAACACTAGTCACAAGTTATGCTGAAATATCGTATACAAATTATTTAGGAATAAGCATGTGGACTTGTCTGAGTACTGCCCTGACCTTAGAGGGAGGCACAATCAGAGAATCCACAGGTATGAAACAGTAAAGAAAAACTGTAATTTTCAGATAAGTTTTGTTTTCACTGAATAACCCTTGTCCCTGAAACAGCAGCAACAACACCTCCTCCCCCAAAAAACCCCAAAAATCCAGCCAATGAGATGATCAAGGTGGTTTTAGGAACCTGTATGATTTCCTCCTGTCTATGGGAGGAAAAAATAAAAAAATTAAAAAATCAATGATTGTGTCCTGAGAAAGTTAAATTTGAGTTGAGAGATGGACTTGGGTTGGTCAAACTACCCTAGGAAATTCACAAAGTGAAATTTCACAAAGTGTCACAAGAACAGTGATATGAGAAGTCAGCTGAAATCATCAGAAACTTCATAGAAAGGGAACCTGTTCAATATCACAGCATTTCCTACCACATTAAAAAGAAAAAAATCCAGTGTGTCAGTGATGTCGTGGAAAGACATGGTTTTGCTCACCAAAACATGGGATTCTTGTGTTTCTCCATATACTATTTTATTTATTCCTGGAGTGAGATTCTTAAGCAGCTGCCACAGTTCATTCCATAGCAGTGGAAAAAACAATACTAAAATGCAAATACTTTTCAAACTGCGTTCTCTGCAATATTTTCTGGATCCTCCTGGGTGAAAGGCTGTATGTGAGTATGTCTGTCATCATTACCTGTCTCCAAAGTATGGCTGCAGATATTCAGACTTTGCTACCAATATTTTCTGAACCATCTGATTAGCCAGGTACAGAGATATTGATATCAGAGCTTTCTTTATAGATGAGAGCAGTAAGAAGATTCTTTTTCAATGCTTCTGCACAAAACCATAGAAGATAGACTCTCTTAAAACCTAATTTTCTCGTGAAGCTTGGAATACTTGGAAGGCTTCCAGAAGCTATACACTGCTTAGACACCATAAGAAAGCAATAACAGGAATTCAGAATGAAGAAATACATACCTTTTCCTTTGGATGTGGATATGTTCTCCATGGAACGGAGGGAAGTGTGAGGCATTGATCACACCCTTGGTGCTGTGCTGGTGACTAGTTCTAATTATTTCAGAAAAATTACCACATCTTTTATCTAGAAGCAGAAAAGGGAAAGTAATCATGTACCAGATGCAAATGTAATTGGATCTTAAGCACAGTATAGGCAAACAAATTGTGTTTTAATTCACATTTAACCCATGGCATTCATAGGTCCTTTCTTTCTATTACAAAAGTGTGGCACCCCGTGTTGTGATTACTATTACCACAGTGGGTTTTCTCAATGTCTCTCCAGGCACCATGCTCAGTATGATAACCTTTTTAGGTTGTGCTCTTTCATTTGGTCTGCTGATGGAGAAATCCCAGCAGCTTCCTGCTGAGGGCTTTCTGTAAAGGAACAACGGTTGCTTTGTTTTGACACACCCCCCCTGCCTATTTAGAGAGGTATGTTCTCATAAGCCAGCCCAGCAGAGCAGAAGGCAGGGTGGGAGAAGACAACCAAACATGTTTTCAGAATCCTTTATGGATCATACACTGCGTTAGAATTTGCATTAACACAAATTATAACTTCCAAGCATTCTAAGTTGTTCTGAAGAGGGGGAATAAAAGCAGAATGATGTTTTATTCAGGTTAATTTTCTGCCCCACTAATTTTGTGTTTCATGAGGGTAATATAACTAAATATTTCTGAGGTATTTCTATAAATGGAAAAAAAGCAGCAAAAAATCTGAAAAAAAAGCATGTGACTACTGGTATAATAGAAAATACAGAAAAGAGAAGAGAAAGTGATGAACTCGTAAGGCTGGAGAACATGGGAATATAACATTGTGGATATGACTAGTCGTCTTGAATTCTTGCAGTCCTTTAGTAATGTAAGAATTAAAAAGTAAGTGTCATGTGTCTTTTCAGGGAGGGGGATGTTGTGTGCTGCAGTCCATGAGGGGTTGCTGGCAAAACTGCGTGGGTTCTCATGCTTAAAACTTGTCTGTCTATACATTTTTACAAGACCAATGCACTTCAGAGAAACAGATTTTTTTTTCTCCCAGGACGTTATCAGGACTCCCTTTCCAGTATCAATAATTAGAAGGTTATTTCCAGTTTTTGTCTTACACAAATAATAAATTTTAAAAATTCAACTTCAAAATATTAAAAGGGGACCTGTCATATAGTTTCATAACTTATATTCCTCTTATATCTGGAGTTATGACTTACCATATATTAGCCTCAAGGAAAACCTCTTTCCTCAGTCCATGGTTAACTAAGAATTATCTGGCATTCCTTATGCATTTGAAAATTATTTTAAACAGGAAACTTTGAAGTATCAGAGCAAGAGGACCCTCCTCCAGGAGAAAGCACATTATAGTTAAAGTATTTGCATTAGGAACTGTTACACTGTAACTTAAAGAATTTTATATCTTTCCTAAAGTTATATTAAAATTCTAATAGATCTGGGCACTCTTATTTAGTTTTACTACAATATTGAACTTTAGCTGAGACTTCAGAATATTTAGAAAATAAGAATATTATATATACAATTTAGAATAGGTACAAAATGAACCATGTTGGACACAGGATACATCTTACTGCTCCTTTTCTGCTGCAGAAAGGTGAACCACCTGTTTTTTGACTGCTGTTCTGGTATTGTTAGGTTGGAATACATGAAATTTGGAAAGGAAAGTATTTATGAGAGGTTGGGTTTGGATTTTTTTTCTTGAGATAATATTGAAATGACCTGAGGAGTTTTATAATGTATGTGCCAGAGATATTCACTGAATTGCTAATGACTTAGTGGGTATAGTGTTTCTGAAGGTAGACTTGCTTCAAAGCAGAGGCTGTGACTGACTTACTGAACACTGAGTGGGAAAACGTATGAACTGAGCAGAGAAACGTTTCTGAGCAAAAGTAATTTCCTCCTACTTTCCACAAAATAAAGTCACAAGCCTATTAAAAATGTTAAGACTGGCATCTTGAAGGGATCTAAGGTCTAAGGCTATGGAAGAGATTTCTGTGATCGCTGTTTTCTCAGAAAGAGCATGTAGAAAGTGATGCTCACACGCAGATTTGTAGGGGAAGATGCTGAACAAAGGACACAAAGTTTACCCTCTCTGCATAAGTGCAAAATGGGAAAGGTAACAGTTGACAAAGTAAATGAAATGCAGCTTGGAGCCCTACAGACTCTAAGGTCAGTTGTGCTGAAGAAATAGCTGGAACGATCCACATTTCCAGTCCCCTGAAATGTCACCCTGTCAGGCATGCTGTGAGCCCCAGCCTCGGTTCTGCTGAAGTGCCCTGTAACCGATATGCCACATGCATTCAGATTACGAGGTCTGGGTACCAAATCTTCCACCCCTGAACACCCATTAATCTGTGCAGAAGACCCTATAAAAGCTGAGTGGTGTGATAGCTATCTGGGAACCACAGGCAGGAATAAACATTCTGGGAATTCACAATAGAAAAATTTGTAATTAGGAAGAACATGACAGATCTGATTTCACCAGGAACTTTTGCTAATAAATTCTCAGTTCTCAGATTCTCTAGGTAAAGATAAGGATGATTCAGGAAGATTCTTACAACTTAGGCTCATTGTCTCTTCTTTATTTTCACCAGAAGGAAATTTATTTGTTACTTCCTGTGTATGTCCAGTAGTGAGACTGGATCCATGTATATATATATTTCTGCATCTATGTAGAAGCAGAGGAGGAATGATGTGCATTTAAAAGGTAAAAAGCTGTGTATAACAAGCACGAAAGCTCAGATATTTAATGGATGTCTGGATGTCTTCCAATCTACATGCAATAGTTTTTAGCATTGTCTGGTGCTCTCATTCTTTTTCCAGTAGATTTTTATGCTGTGCCTTTTTTAAAAAAAGCCATGGATTTCAGTTAATCATAAATGCCGTTATGCACAATGTAAATTGTATATACTTATAAATTACTGTCATATTAAAATGTTATATTAACTTTATTTAATATAATTATGGAAATTATATTTTCCCATCTGTAAAATATAGCTTTTTACCAAGGACATATTAAACACATAATTCCAAACAATAAAAAAAAAATTGGGAAAAGCTTGCAAAACATTGTTTCTAGCAGAAGAATATAAAAAATTATAGAAGTTCCTATCCATCCCTATCCTTGCAAATATTTATCTATCTTTCCCCTACTTAAGTTCAAGCATTTTCACCTTTTGACCTCAGCACTGAACTGGATTGCCCATGCCAGCTGTGCAGGGTGGTTTTATAACTCTACACATCCTTACGCTACCAAAGTTGTGTGTGTCTGTTTGTGTGTGTATATACACTTATATAAGTAGCTTTCCTATTTTATCCTTAAGCTCTTTAAAGCCTATTCAGGATAATCTGACATACTGAAATTTTTATCTAGAAATCTCTTAGATGACCATGGAGCTGAAACATGCAGACAAAAGAGGAGCTGAAGGTGCAGGATCAATACACAAGACAAACATGCCTTGGAAATGGGTATTGATTTCATTAAAGAAACAAGCTGCAAGTGAAAGCCAAAGGTTTTTCTTCCTGTTGCATGTGAATTATTATGAATAAGCTTTCCAGAAAAAAACCAGTTAAGCCTCAAGGCAGAAATGAGTGGCTGCTGCTCTTGCAGTGGTTGTGATGGATGTGTACTTGTAGCAGCTGAGCAGGGAGGCACGACTGAGTGCGTTGTGGAGGACTTTTGGCGTGTATGTGCAGCTGTGTATTTTTCTACGACCCTTAAAACTGCTCTGAAAATGAAGTAACCTTTTATGGGCAGAAAGCAGACCATTCTCCAACTGCTTACCAAGCAGCTTCGAAGTTCAGGAGGATCCAGAGCCCAGTGACAGGGTCAGTGGAGAGATTCGGCTCAGAGTGGGGACAGCTGAGGAGGGGGCACATGTCACATCTCCTCCCCACACCTCTGCGCCCGCCCCTCTGGCACCAGTACAGGCATCGCCAGGTGTCTGGCTGAAACCATCAGGACCCATCTGCTGCAAACCAAAGAAAAGGCATTTCATTTGCCCACAGGCTTTTCTGTCCACCTTTGAAGGTCTGCTGACAGCCCGGGGAAGCGCGAGAGCCACCTCTCAGCTCAATGATGATGGCTTCTCAATGCACAAGCACTCAGTATTATTTCAAAATGTTACATGACGGTGAAGGAAAAGGATAGATTACATATTAGAAAACACTTCTATAACTATCCGTATGCTTATATGTGTATATATGCATGTATGTACGTGCGCAGGTATAAATGTTTGTACATATTTCACATCTCTGCCTTAAGTGGACATGGCAAAGCAAGCTTCCAGTACATCAGCCAGTGAGTGAGACTACATAATAATCCAAATTACTTTTCACAGCTTTCTTCTCAATGGCTCAGTACACCCCACTGGGTGGAGTCACTACCAAGGTACCTGATCAGATACTTCTTCCTGCAGAAAAAATTAATCAGATCCTATCCTTCTCTTCCAAAACAGCATGTTACGTTATCATCTCTTAGCATCTGTTGTGCTACCTGCATGTATCTGTTGAGACAATTTAAAGGAATATATAAAATGATGAAGTAATACTTCTTACTAAAAAAATGAAGAAAGCAATTTCTCCCTTTTTTCATTAAGGCCAATAAAGAACAATATAAAGTAAAGCTTATAATAACTTGAAAGCTGCCTTGAAGTCAACAGGATACTCGATAATTCTTGCAATCTTATTAGAAGCAAAACCAAGGAATCAGCAACAAACCCCATAAATATTTAAAAAAAATAATATTTTTTTAATATATATATATTTCCAATCATTTTACCTATATTTAAAAGCAGGCAAGCAGATACACCTAAAAACAGGAGCTCTATGTGTATGCCACATTTAAAGGCCCAGACATTTGTTCCCTCAAAAGACACCTGGGAAAAAAAATTGAGATTCCTTAAAAGAGGGAAAAAACAGGCGCTGGAGCCTTCAGGTGAAGTTCCAGCGGTCGTCATCCAGCTCTGGAGATGGGGCAGCTCCGGTTCCTGCCTGCCAAGGGCCAGGGCCTGGTGTGCAGGAAGGGTCTATGCAAACACATACTGTATCTAATAACCAAGAAATTTCGGTGTCTAACACTGAGGTGTTATAATAAAATGAATTAGAAAATGAAGATAAAGTAAAAATTAACCTGCTTTCTCCACTTCTTTCCTGATAATTAGAGATATTAGCACTTAATTAGGACTATCAGCACTTAATTAGCGCATATTCTGTTATCAGATTATGCCTCCCAGGAAAATTGCTGATGAACCCTCCCACTTCCTCATTTATTCCCTGGTGGAGCTCAGAGCAAATTGAGAGGGCTTGTGCTAAGGTGAATGCAGGACCGTGCTTTGCACGCTCTTTTTTTTTCCTTTCCTTCCCTGCCTTTCTTCCCCAGTAAACCAGAGAAGCTTGCCTTCCTTTCTGAACTGCTAAGTTATTTTACTGTATGGAAAGTGGAGTATCTCAAATTAGTGGTCCTGGTGTGACTAATTTCTCAGGATGATGCTGAAAATATGTCATCATTAAAGAGTTATCTTCCAAGAACACCAAGTATTTCAACTACGTTTGTAAACAGACCTTGAGTTGCATAAATATAGAAAGAAACTTTCCCTTCCTCCTACAAAACAAACATCTGATGTCTATTATGTTTTGTTTGCTTTCTTCTTTCCTATCTTTGTTGTTTTAAAATAAATGTCAGTCAGATTTACTTGCCACTGATATAACAACAAAGAGTCTTATTAATACAGAAATGGTCCCTTGGTTCATTGTCAGCATCCCCATGCCAGAGAAAAAAAAACAAACAAAAAAAAACCCCAAAACAAACCCCACCAAAACCCCCACAGGAGTCAATAAATGGAACTTGTGTGGATGAAATGATCCATAATACGCTAAAACCTGCTTCAGGCTGATCTCATGAGACAGGAAGAAAACAATCTGCATTTCATTTATAATGTCTTCTAATCAACGGATAATATCAATAAATAGCATTTTTTTCTGGTCAAATACAGCTTGCTGAAGTGGGAGTTCTATTAAGAAAAACTTAAAAAGAAGCTCCAGGGCCTGCCTTATTTCTATCTTTATTCTGTATTTTACATAGTGTTCCTCTCAGGGTGTGTAGTGGATGGTAGTTTTGCTCCAATTGTGAAAAATGCAGATGCAGGTGAGGACTGAGCTGCATCGTTACTAATGTGCATCATCATTTCTGCTAGTGTTAATTATATACTATTATGTAAGAGCCAATTGTATAGTATTATATAAGAGCCAACATGTTAAGGCTCAGGTGAGCATTTATGCCTACAGCCGGCACCCAGGGGGAGTCACGTATCGTATAATGTGTTGAATGAGGCTCCAGCACATGCTGAAATGACTCGCTGAGCCCCAACAAGGTGAAGGGGCCGAGGGCAGACATGAGACCCCAGAGCGGCCAGGCTCCCTCCTGCCTGCACAGGCAGCACCAGCGGGGCAGTGGCACCGCACACCCCCTTCATGCCCCCGCTGCCCCCGGTACACCTGACTGTTGTGGAAAGTGATGAAAATCCCTATGCATTACTAACAATTAACTGTAGTGAAATCTAAATGTAAATTGTAATAAACACATGTGAGAGCAAAGACAGAATTTAGCTGTTTCTCTTTAAAGTACTTGAGATGTGTTAAAACATTCAGGAGGCAAACTACAATTTGCTGTGGGAAGTGTATTTTGTCCAGAGGGGAAAAAAATCTTATTGAGTGAAAGTATAGCTGCCAAAGTATAGGTGTCTGATCTGGAGTTCATTTCAAGCCAGCTTGCCTTCACAGTGAAAAAAGAAAATCCCTGCCTTTCACATGCTTCTGACAGCATTTTCCATCTCAGTATTTTTTAGCTAAGTGGAATTTGGCAGTGGAGGAATGTCATGTGCCTGCTGAGAGGCAAGAATACTGAAGAAAAGGAAAAACCTCTAAAAAAGCTTTAAAGCTTATTTACAACTCCTAATGATAAGACCTTTCCCCCAGAGGTCCCCAGAAGAGTCCATCAGTGATATTTCTTCATCTAGAAGTCCAGCAGAACAAAAGAACATAATTTCACAGCAAAGTGAAATAATAACTGATTTTTGTGCTGGACTCTTCACTGTACAATTTGTACTACAAAGCATTTCAGGTATTAAATAAGGGAATAGCATCAAGGCATAAAGAGCAAAAGTATTCTTTGAGCTTTCAAGAAACCATTTTTCCAGGAAGTAATAGAGCTGTCTGCAAATACAGTGCTGTTTTTCTTTAGCGTATCTCTATTTTGTCTAGACGACTTGCTTACTCCAGTCTGCAATTGTTCCCCCTCTTTTCTTCTGTATTAAAAAAACCCACAACAAGCTCTCAGCAATGTAACTTTTCAGTAAGTTAACAGAAGCTGCAGATGACTCCAGTAGGGGGAGGGAACATGTTATAATAAACACATAAAAAATCTGCCATTTTTTATTGTCTTTCTTGATAAAAAGAACACTTCTTAACAACACATCAAGAAGCGCATTTCTGTAAGGGTGGATATAGACGTATAGCTGTGACAGCATGAGTTTAAGGGTCCTATTTCTTGGCAGAATAAGTTATTTTTTCTCAGTTTTGTGAAGCTGCTCGACATCTTCCAGCACCTGAGTTAACTTTTTCACAATCAGTATATATTTCTCTCTTTTACAGTATGATCTGCAGCATCGGCATGCTCTAAAACTGAAAAGTTAAGATGTGGGGATTTTAGATGTTAAAAGAGTAATTTTTTTTTCTCAGAAAACCATTCTTGACCTATCAGGACATATGAATATATTGAGTGAGCTGTGGTTGGATGATGCTGAGCACCTGTTTTGCTAGAAGCAGCTGAGGAGGACAAATAAAGGTAAGACAGGCCACCCAGAAAATTAAGGAACTAATTATTATTATTTTTTATCCCAAATGGCTGAGATTGAAAGTAACTTGCAGTATTTGAGGCAGGAGAAAACACAGTCAAACAAGACAAAGGCCCAGGGCTGAAAATGCTGCACATGTGCTCAGCTTCACATGCAGTATTGTCCATTTAACACCAGTGTGTACATGTATGTATGCTATATGCAAATATAAAAGGAGACTTTTACATAATGTACTTTATGACCTAAAGAATGCCTTTGTGTATCTGCAGATGTCAAATCAAGAGAGATCCTAGAAATATACTTCGTTTCTGTTACTTTGAGTTATGGATGTTTTAACTATAATTACTTACTAATATTAGTATGGTTGTAACCTTCCAAAAAAAAAAAAATGGGTCACATATAGACCCATTCTAAGGAAACAAAATTTCTTTATGGATACAAGCAAAGGTTAAATTTTTAAATACGATGCTAGAATTTTTCTAAAGGACCTGTCAACTTTACTAAACACAGCAGCTCATTCTCCTGCAAACTGTAAGGATGGGAAAATAGCTCAGAAGTTTGTAATTCAGAAGCTAAAATACATCTGTGTCTGTGACCACTTTCAGTACTTCATTTACCAGCTGTGGGTACTTGTGAGAGAGCAGTTCCCAAAGACCACATATTTTTACAATTGCGTGCAAGCAATTGGTTTTGTTCTAACCCCAAGAGATGCAAAGGATCAGCATGGTCTGCATTTATAATTTCTTTTAGCTGGTGACAAGATATCCACAAGACGAACAGAACCAGAAATTACCTTTCTTCTTTTTCTTCTCTTTCCTTTCTCTCTCAGGCACTGTGGACAAGACCTGCATGAGCATCGCAGGGAGAGCCTCTGTCAGCTTGATCCTTCCACTTAGCTTGCCCTGTGAGCTCAGATTCGTACACATTGCCCAAGTCTAATTTTTTTTCATGTAAAATCTGGCTTTTTCTACATACACACACACATAAGCGCAAAACCTCGTGACCATGAAAATTCTTATTTTGGGCTTTGTGTCATTTCTGGATTATTTAAACCCTTTCCTGGCAAAGAATGATGGAAACCTGCCATTCTGAGACCTACTCAAGATACTAATAAGGAACTCATTACTCTGGCCACAAGAGGTTTTCACCTTTTTCCACTGTGTAGGTGGCTGACCTTTCTCCACAGCATCAAATTCCAGCTGTGGCCAAACCACTTTTCCCTCATCCAGGGCCAAGTCTGCAGTGGCAATGTCTGCCTGCCTTTGTAACAGTGCTGCCAGAATGATGGCAACTTCAGAGGGTGCTTATAGCATCAGGCTGTAGAGATCCTAAAATAAGAAATCCTTCCCTGCTAAAAAAAATTCTAATCCATGTATGCAGAGAATAATAAGTGAATATGTTCCCTATTTTAGAGTAGTGAACATCATCCATACAGATGTGGATCAGATAACTAACTAGAGTGCCCTTTCACTTTACATGCCTACAGCTTGTGGGTGATTGATTTAATACATCTAGTTACTGATTTTCTGAAGTTTTGGGCAGCCTTAAATCTCCTCAAAACACTGAAAAAACAGAAAAAAAAAAAGAGATATTTCAAATCGCTGCCCAAGCCCCCAAGTAATCTATGTCACTGCTTGAGCTTTCAGGATATAGTGGCTTAGGCATCGTCCCTGTAGTCACATGAATGGGATTTTAATCTTGGTGTGAGTTTCTGCAGTTATGAATCACGCTCAGAGGCATGTTTCAATGAAAGGTAAGGCACTGCATGAAGGCCGAGTAGTGGCACAGGTCAGAGTGGAGTTCAGGAGTATCGGTGTTCATGTCTTTAAAGCAGAGATTTCTTTCCTCTGCTGTCACAAGCCGGCAAGCCGGTGGGCTGCCTGGTCTAGGAACAGACCACAGTGATGAGCTGAAAGGGCTTTTCATACGTGAAAATCCTTACCAGCACTAAAACAGACAAGGTAATATTGAGTCAAAAGCACTACATACAAAACCTTCCCACTGTTTAGAAGAGAGGGCCAGTATTCCCACACACGTTCTCCTTAATAACTCTTCTTAAAACCCTTTCTTTTCTCCAAGGCTGCGGTTAACCCTTTGTGTACTAGGAATGAAACCACTTCCGTTCGCATCCCAATTTTTCTAGAACCTAAATGAAAGTGTCCTGGATTTAAAGGAAAAATATGTTTTGAAGAAAGCTTCCTACAAGGTAATTAGCTACAATAATTAGGAGTACTTAGTGTGTAATATGAGAGAACATGCATGTTAATGTTATGTTTGATTACATAATGTCGATTTTTCTAAAAATGTATATGGAATAGAGTGTGCTTCCTTTGGCTGCAAAATATATGAGTAATTATGCATTAACATAATAATATAGTAAAGTGGGAGATTTAGTTAACAAACTCTGGAAGTTAGCACATTTCTTTAAGCACAAGAAATGAACCCACTATTAATGTCTTAAAACTTATAAATGCCACATTGTATTTCACCATTCTGCATTTGCAATTTGCATCCATGGCAAGGCACAAGTGGTATTTTCCTTCTGCACGAGCCTTTCACCCACACTTTCTAAGGCTCTTTTGCAAACAATGTGAATTCTTTTAGGTACATTTCAGTTTTACTCATAGCCAACTAAAAACCACTAAGCTGGAGCAAATAGTAATGATGTCTGTGTATATTCCTCTGCAGAGTAAGAGTTGAGGCCTCATCTCTCTCCACGATTCATCTTGCCTGAGAGGCAACTTCCAGGGTGGAAGGTGCATTTTGCCTCTTACAGGGCAGAAGGGGGATACAAAGGTACTGAGCAGTTTGAGCAAAACTGGGGTGGCAGACGTTGCCATCTTCTGCAGGCTGCTTTCCCAGTGAGGAGGAAGAACTCTCTCAAGCCTGGAGATGGTGCATGATTGCCACCTACAAACATGAGATTGCAGCTGCCCTGGACAAATGGCAGTAGCATATGCTGCATTTCAATATCAGACTGCACTTTTAGAAATCTACAGTAATCAGCAAACACATAGCAAAATCAACCTGGCAGCTAGAAAAGTGGCCTGGTGGTGATCCAGAGGAAGCCTTTGCACGGAAACAAACACAGATTGACCTCCACAATGTGAAGGGAGGAAGAGAAGTCTTTTTCAGAAGCAGAAAGATTGAGAATAATAAGATTTTGAAGGCAAACATATACTCCCTACTTGCTTAGGAGCAACAAAACATAAGCAGGTGTCATCTGTTTGAAATTCCCTCCACCTCACTTGGCTTTTGTGGGAGGCTAGCGTTGATTGTTATTACTGAATATCTATAATCCTTTCTTGAATGTGCAGCTGATCTGCACCATCACAGAACTACCATTATTTCTTCAATTAGTGAAACTCTTCTGTAATAGCCAGAAGACGTATGTTCCATGTATGGTGCTGCAGGGCATGCTTCTGCATTTGTTAGTACTGAGGCAACATTATTTAATTATTTTTTCCCCTCTCTGATGTAGGCTGGGTAGCTTGTGGAAAAGATAATTGGATAAAAACTAGATAAGTATATTCAGGGAAGCTAGAAAAGATGTAAATGGACTTTACTGAGTTCAGTGGAGTAATGATACTTTACTAGATAATCAGTTCTCCATCTCTCTGCTCTCAGAAGACTGTATACAGCCCCACTACCTTTTTCCTCCCAAGCTGTGAATACGTTACTTGGAAACAATCAGTCATTCACAGTAACACAAAAATAACATTTGCATGCCTGTGACAAATAACCATATTTCTGTGTAAATTAAAAAAAAAAAAGAAAAGCCCTGAGGCATTTTCCTTTAGATACTTTTAAGCAGCATTCTGTGAACCAAAAAGTATACTTTAGTGTGAATTCTTTAAGAGGGAAATATTATCAGTCCTATTTACAGTTAAGAAAATACACTGGATTAAATTTTAGGTCTATTTCATTTTCTGTTCTAAAATGGAAGTAATAGTGCTGGTCTGTATCAGTATATGAATATTAATAGTAAATGAAAGCTCCATAAATTGCCATGAGTAGAAACCAAATCTAAAGAACAAGTGCCCGTGGTGGTGTTTTTTAATGGATAATGAAAATTTGAGTTGTGTTTTGAGTTTGAAGCAAGTATATTGACCCAAATCTGTGCCATCTATCTGTTTGATGCCAAACTGAGTTTTGAATTATTCTTTCTACCAACGTTTGCCATATTTTTGAATGCTAAATTCCACTACAGAAAATTGAAACCAGCTGTGCCTTCTTTCATCTCATCCATATGCTGTAAAATCTTTGCCAAATAAGCTCCATAGCTTTTCCTGGTAGGATATCTTCTTTCTTGTTGTTCTTGTTGAGCAATGAAACAGCTATCAGACCTGGAATTTGGATACCATCAGTACCTGGATTGACACATAGAGGAGTTATCTCCATGAGCTGGAGAGGTAGCTGTTGGGCACTGCAGGAGCAGCACGCCCTTGATCAGGGAAAGTACATGGAGGGAATGGTACAGCAGCACGTGAAACACATGACAGACAGCACCTGCATAGTTATCTTACTTTTTATTTACACTACTGTGAAATTTTCAGAGCAGATTTGGATCCTGAGGAAAGCCAAGCAGTGGTAGAGGCTCCCCAGAGAGGTTGTGCAGTTTCCATCCTTGAGGGGGTTTCAAGACCCAAGCAGATAAAGTCCTGTGCAACCTGGTCTGATCTCGGAGCTGACCCTGCCTTTGAGCAGGAGGTTGGACTACAGACCTCAGCCTGAGTTATCTGGTGACTCCGTGATTCTGGGATGTATCTTTATCCATGCTTAGGGTATTTTCTTTGTAACAGTAACAGAGAGGATTTTCATGTGGCCAAAATAGCCCGTTGATTATGATTTTCCTGTCTTTTCTGGCACAAAACCATATATAACTTCAGAGACTATTATGGTCTATTTTATTATTAAGCCCTACTTTATATAGAAAAGCTAAGAATATGTTCACAGTGGAACAGACAAGGCAAGAAGCATGATCATGGAGCACAATAACATCTAGCTGCCTTAGTTTTTACTGTTGTTTTCAGGTAAGTATTGCAGTTTACCCTGGGGTCTGTGAAGAAGCTGTTTGTACTGAGGTGAAGTTGTGCTCTGAACCAGAAAGAGGACATTCAAGGCTGAAGAACTGAGAAGTCCTAAGGTCTAGGGCACAAAGAGAATAATCTTAAATATTTTTCAGTTCCAGAAGATTTTGAAACATTTTCAATTTATATCTGCCAAGGGTTACAAAAAGATTCCTATCACAGTAAGGGCTGTATTAAAGTACACTTGTAAAAGTTGGTAGGTGTTTCAGGTTGGGAACACTCTGGGTCAGCAGAACATGGTCCTGCAAGTGTACTACAGACTGTGTCTCATCCCCAGCCTATCCCAAGCAGCTTGGTCCCACTGCTGCTTGAATTCTGGAAGAGCCTCTCTCATCTGCTGCCTACACTGAAAGGCTCCTGCAGTTAAAAAGCAGGAGCTATGACAGTTCACGCTAAATATGTTTGTTCTATCACTAATAACATCTCCTATATCTCGTGGACAGAAATAAAAGAGAACTTAGACAAATACTCACCAGCGACAAATATTCACCAGCAGGTTAATGTCTGTCATTTGTTCTCCAAAGGCAATGAATAAAATTACCTGCCAGCATCTTGTTTTATTTGCAGGGGCACCTTATTTGCTTCTACAGAAGTGAGTCAAAGCTTAGCTAGTTAGCATGAGTCTGAGTAATGGCTCTCTCCTTTCACTACAACTTCCTTGAATCTTCATAAGAAAAAAAGTGCCACATGCAT
>VYZW01018394.1:13230-26388 GCA_013401315.1 Balaeniceps rex | reverse complement strand
GGTGCTCAGCTGCCGACTGGGGCTAAACCACGACAGCATAAACCACACATACTCAGCCTAATACTAGAAGAACTCTGCTTTAGTGACCTGCAATGTAAACCTCATGTGATTTCAAATTCATTCAACTTTAAAAGCTCACAGAAAATGATTATTAAAAGCTTTGGGTGACCACCTTGGGAAAGGAGACTCAAGCCAGGTGCTAGGTTGTGTGGAAGTGGTCAGTCTCTGCAAAGAGGGTCTGGCCCTCAGCAGTGTGCACATGAGTGACCCTGGACAAGTTGGCCTAGGATGTGGATAACCTATCAGAGCAACTGCCTTTATCTGTGTAAATAGAGGCATTGCATCCAGAATAAATTAATAAAGAGACAGAGAATATTTTATGTGAACTAACAACAACTCATACAAAGATAATAACCCCCCCAATTTTTCATAAACCTTTTTTTGTGACTTATCATTCCCTAGACCATTTCTTCATGTCACCATCATCATCCTACATTCATGCTATTCTTGTCACTCTTTATTTACTTTTTTATCCGTATTTTGCCATACAGCCTTGCCTACAACGTAATACCTAGTTACGGTTAGCTAAATTCCTCTACATACAAAAAATTTTTGAAAGACTGTATGTTAAATTGGAAGTTTTAATCAAACATATTTTTCACTGAAGATATTTAAACCAGTTTTTACAATTAAATATATTTAATTTTACCACTGCCCCAAACAGTCAGAAGTAACAAGAAAAACCCACAAAACCAATCCCTAAAACCATCCAAAGATGTAATAACCCACGTGCATTTATTTTTAATTTACCTGTAAAAGTGAAAAAAACGTTCTGTGTCTTTTATGGACATTTCTACAATAAATTCAAGAATATTTATGTGTAGAAACCCATTTGAAACATACAAAAATACTTAATGCCTTTTTATTTTAGAAGAGAGCCAACAATTTGATTAAGAATGAAAGAAACATTCCTGATTTGTTCATAGAGAAAAAAATATTCTGGTGTTTTCATACAAGGTATTGTAAGAGTTTTATGCCACGAGTCACTTACACACTCAAGAACAAAAGAAGAAAGATTTAAGATGAGTGAGCAAAATGAGATCTCCATGACAGAACAAATTACAGAGCAATCCCTCTGAAATTTGCAGGAAATGGACAGAAAGGAATGAAATATTGGGAGAGTGATGAGCTAGATATGAGGGGAATGGAAAGAACCCATAAGCCATCCTGAATACTAGCAGGGAAACCTGGAATTAGGGCTGCAAGCAGACGGATTCTGTAAAATTCAGTAAATTCTGCAGAGAAATAGGAAAAAAAGACTTATATTTAGTCTAAATTTATGAGTTATTATGTAAAATTATGTTATGGTTTCTAATCTAAATTTCTAAATATAGAAACCACATCAGGCTCAGAAAATCCCTCCAGTAGGGATTAGTGAGATGGGACAGCACTCAGGGGAATACTGTATGCTTTTGTTCAGGTCTTACACTCTCCATCCAGATCTGCTAAGAGCTGGTGCTAGAGATGGGGTATTGGGATGGATGGGCCTTTAAAAAACCCAATATGCTCATTCTCAGTTTTATGAGAAAGCACATTTTGTTATAATACTGTGAAGGTAGCTTACACTGGAATAGGTACTTGCCTTTCCAGAAGGAGAGAGATATATATAAGGGTATGTATATAAAGCCCTTTACACCAGTATAACTGCATCACATGGCGGGGGGAGAGTGGCAAGAGCATGGCTTTACAGTGTATTTAAACACCCACCAAAAGATTTTTTCTGTTTGCAATCTTGTTTTAGACAAACTTCGATTGTTTCTGCAAACAATAAATTAACTGGGAAATGTAACGTGATGTGTCACGAATAACAACTTTCACAGGTCACTACACCCACCCGCCTCAGTTCCTCCTCTCGCATGTCAATTAAATCACCTGTGCTCTCTGCGGAGGTAGTATTTATCACCTCTGGTGGGCATCTACAATCACTAGAGAAGTGGTAGAGAGCACTTACAACAAGAATGATAATCAGAGGCCTTTGGAGGCTAACAAAAGCCAGTACCATGCAATTTACTCCAGTCTTGTACTGCTCTTGGCTTTTGATGTCTGTAAGCCACAGCAGACCCTGCCTTTAATCTCCACACATGTAGCTTTAGCAGCACTTCTTAGGGGAACATAAATTGAACAGGGAGAAATACAATGCAGGGGGAAAAAAAATGAATCTGCGGTTTACAGGTTTTCAGGAGCCCAGGAGTACTAAGCAGGTTGTTTTACATGAAGAAACAGCGCATGGAAACAGGTAGCTCATTAAAAGGTATCCAAGATACAACATGGGTGGGAACTTGTTTTTTGTGTGTAGTGAAGTGGTATTGTCAAGACACTGCAAAGCGAGCAGTGGTTGTGTTCAATTATTATTGCCTATGTCAGCTTAGTACCCAACAGTACTGCAAAAGTGAGCAGGCAGGCCATAAATACCCTGGATAGTCAATCATTCATGAGCTTCAATATGAATGCTGTCATTCAGAGGCAGTGGAATAGGTTGGGGTTAAACTCGTATTTGCAAAGTGGATGATTTCTTAATAGCACCAATGCAATCTGTTGCAGTAGCAGCCAACCTGTCTCTAGTACTACATGAAAATGGTCAACAAAGGGCTTCTAAAGCTGTGGGTCAAATGTAACTGTCATCCTTTAAAAAGAGCAGTGTTTCACAATTTGTTGCACTGGTTTGTTAAGATCCTGCATTAGGGTATACATGTAAAACTAAGGTGTTTTTTTTCTTTTCAGAGCGATGTGAGACTATCTTGTGCAACAATAAAATGATGTTTTGGGCCAAGCCAGGAATCAGGACACCAACACTGCAATTTCAGAATATTGAAATATTCTGTACTGAACAAAGCAGGAGCAATTTCATTGTTTGCACATCTTTCTCTTTGGCATAAGGTGCCAGGTTTAAAAATTGTGTTAGTGATTTTGGTTCAAAGTCAGCATTGAAAGAATTCTTTCTCCAAAAAAATTCTTTCACCAAAAAATGGAAAAAAATGGCACAGTTCTTCCAGTTACATCTGTATGTCCCTCTGAGACACAGTTTTGTCCTGACCAGTGCTGGAGGGTTGGCTCCACCGTATTGTGCTGATACGGGGGGTAAGCAGCATCCTTAGTGGGAACACCAAGTACTCCAGCTCAGTGCGTGCTTCCCTGGCTCATAGATCTCATCTATCCAATTGGCCTAAACTTTACCATCAGAAGCATTCTTTCTGAGAAATAAGAAAACAGGTTTTAATAACAGAGGTTTCTGATTTTTCCCACATATTTCTCCAACAGAACTGTGATCATAAAATTTAGTCACTAGGGACCTAATTTCTGGTTTGGGTGTCTAAGCTGTCTCTAGCCACAGCCATGTAATTAAATCAGGTGTGAATATGAGCCAAGCTGTCCCTGAAGTCACAATTTCTAGGGAACTGAAATCGTTGGTTTGATTTCGTGATCACTGCGTTATACGTGGATGTCTCTTCTTAAATATTTCTAAGAACATAGCATACACCTTTTTTTTTGTAGAAATATTTGCCATATTTCAGTGTTGTCTTCTTTGGTCTGTTATGTGGTGATAAAATTATTCTTTGTTCTCCAGCTGATGTTTATTGAAGGAATAGTTATGTGCAATGGCTATTACAAAGTTAATGTTTTATTACAAAGTAGTTAATTTTAAAAAAAAGTTTTTTGTTTAATTGCATTTTATAATTTATTTGGATGACATTGATGGAGTATTTACATTAGGAAATTCTTGGAGGGTACCTTCCAATCATATTTATGAGTAGTTTGCCCTTCATAAACAATCTTATGGAGTTGGTGTTAGTTTGCAGTGATGCAAAGGCTTTGGGGAATTACTTACTTCTCTGTAGCAGAGTTTTGATTGCATTATTATGCTGTCAACAATATAAGCTTGAATGCCAAATTTGCTATTTTTATGTTTTTGAGTGGGTGCAAGCATCAATGTATGTATCTTATTGCAGCTGAAGTGTCAGTCACGAGTCTCCTGTTAAAAACCCTTTATGGATGGTTCTGATGATATTCATTTGGGGGATAAGCAACATTTGTTTGCTTCTCCAGCTCCTCTCCAGCCTTCTGAAAGATTTAGTGATATCAATGTTTTCTGTTAGGGAAGGACAAATATGAAACGGCACCCAAAGGATGCAAATTATATTCATCATAATGTGAAAACCATAGTGCAGTCTCAAAGAGCTATAAGGGACTCTTTTTCTTCAACGAGTATCTATTTGATTACTTAATAACCAAATTACAAGAGGTGTCTAATATCTAAGATATTAGTGAGAACAGCAAATGGTCAACAGTCCTTAGCATGGGGTCATAAACTTTCAGACCAGGTTAAAAAAAACCCAACTTAAAACTTTGTCTTAAAATGCTTAAGCCAAATCCTCTGGGGTGCTGAGCATCCTGACAGGTGTAGATTGACTCCTGACTTTCACAGAGTTACGGGGGAATATCATCCATATTTAAAAAAATAATTTAACCCATTATATCCCTTTATATTGCCCTACAGAGGCATTCTCTCCAGCATAATCATGGCTTGAAAAAGAAGGGTGTAAGACCTTAGTGTGTGATCTGCCTCTGCTGCTTTTCTAAGTCATAAATATTCCCAAAGCTAGTCTCGTTCCTATTGACTAACACAGGTGGCTGAACAAATGAAAAATAGGCTGAAGTTAATATTCTAGTTTAATTTTTGTAGCTGCTGCTAACTGGAATTCCATTTTCCTTTTAGAGGCAAATAATTTCTGTAATGAATGTACACACATAACTGTAATAGTTATACAACCATATTGTTATACTGCCAAAAGAGGTACCACAGTACTGATAAGTGATAGCAACAACTTCTCTGGCATTACTGGATCATGTGGCTGTGTCTGTTGTATCACACCACCGAGTACATGCACTCATATCTGCAACACAGATGAACAGAGAAATGTCTGGGAGGCTCCTGCTCCTTGCCATAAACCTCCACCTCTGTTTCCCAGGGGCGTCTTGGCTACACTAAGATACTGGTAGCAGGGAGGAGTTAGTTTTTTTGTCCCTGCATCACCATGGAAACTTGTGAAGATACTATAAAACTGAATTACAATTTCTTCTCTATCCTGACTGCTAGGACAGCAGAGAAATGTCCTGCTCAAACCTTTGAGTCAGAGAGTGTTGGCAGGCTCTGGTGCACATGTTGACCTCCACCTCCTGGCACTTGGAGCTCTGATCCTGGTTCATGATGGAAGAGATGCTGTTTCCAGACCAAGCTGCTGTATGGCCTGCTTAGTGATAAAGCTGACATTTACATTCAGAGGAAACACATAAGGAAGGTTGTTCTTCTGAGAATAACTCAGTGGAGGCTTCTGCAGCTGATTTGTATTCAAATGCTGGCAGGTAGAAGCTATGGGGAAAACCGTGAAGGTTTTCACATATTTAATTTCTCCAGAAGGTGTGACCATAAAGAAATCATGCTATGGAATATTGAAAGAGTGTTGACATTCAAATGGCACTGCAGTATTTACTCTCTGTCCTAATTGTTCATAAAGCTGTCCAGTAGCCAAGCCTCTATGCGTCACTTCACATTGTTGCCAATTCACATGCACTGAAATTTTACTGCAGAAATTAGTGAAACATCTAATTTTGCTATATTCTTAGCCTCAGAACTCAAATACTAACTTGAATCAGTGATTCAAGGAAATCAAACATGAACGCCCAAGGTGTTCAGAGTTCATTCACTCCTACTGAAGTTACCTATTCTAACACTGCATTAAACTCATATGGAAGCGAGAGGAAAAACAGTGAAAATGGGTCCCTCAAAGTGTCTGCTTCTTTATTAGTTTATATGCACCTGTTAAAATCTAGTAGTTTTTTTGCCTTTTAAGCTGTTCTTAATGGACATATTGCTTCTGCTGAAACACTTTGAAATACGTAAATCAAACACTATCGAAATGAAGTTTTACCCTCAGCAAATCTGGATCTAATTGATTCTGTTAGGTTCTCAATAATGTTTTCCAAACGGATCCAAAAAATGTTGGGAAAATCACGCCTACTTTGTCTCCCTTTCTGCTGGTGTGTTGTATTAACTAATTTTGCTGAAAGGGTCTTGGACTGTTAAGATAAGGAAACTTTGCTGCCAAGGCCTACCAGCTCCATCTAAACAGAGCTGCTCCCCAGCCAGCCCCATCCCATGTTGTTGCAGGGAGTTCTTCCTTTCCAGGTGCAGGACTTTTCATAGGTTTTTTTAATGACATGAGGTTTCCCTAGCCTGTCTAGGTCTTCTGAATGGCAGCCCTGTACATAAGAATACCAATAGGTCCCCCCAGTTTAGTGTCATCTACAAACCTGATGAGACACCCCTCCTTCACCCCTTCCAGTCCATTGACTGACCCAGTAATCACTACCCTGAGCACAACCACTGAACAGTTTTTTTGCTTATCTGTTGTCTTCCCACTGCACCACAATTCTGTAACTTGGTTACATTGGACATTGAGGGAGACAGCGTTAAAACCTTGATGAAATTGAGGTAAAAGACATGTGCTGCTCTCCCCTCATCCAAAAATCCAGTAATTTTATCATAGAAGACAATAATGATGATCAGACATGTTTAACCCTTGGTCAGTCCACCTTCTTCTCCTTCTTGTGCCTAGAAATTTGTTCCAAGATTCACTCTATGATTTTCCCAGGCACTGAAGTGAGGTTGACTGTTCTGTAGTTCTCCAGACCATCCTTTTAGCTTAGGTGCAACATTTGCATTTCTCTGGTCACCAGGGACCTGCCCCAAGCTCCACGGCTTTTCATACCTATGCATAAATATACTGACTTTGCTGAAATTCTGAGAAAGGAGAAATTTGTATTTTTTATCTATATGTGCATCCTAGATATGCACCGCAATTGAGTGCTGTCTTCTTACAGGATAAATTTTTGAAAATGTTTTTGCAGTTTAGGCACACAGGCCAAGATTCATAAAAAAATAGTTACCATGCATCCATGGATTTTTAATAAAATACTTCTGAAGATCTGGAGGTAGTGGATCTTTAGTCTCACTAGAAGCTTTAATTTTTACTTTGGCTCCCAAAGTACTAGGATGACTTTGACAATTTTATCCATCAGATGCATCTATATATGTTATTACCTATGGAAATGTCTTTGCATGGCTTACTAGTGGCAAAATTGAATAAGCACTCTCAGAAGGGCCATTCGGGGGTCTGCTATATACAATTTCGGGTGAAAAAAGGGAGGAGGTGAGCTACAAGTAGAGGTACAGAGATAACTGGAGAGCTACACCAAGAAGAAACATAGTACTCCTGCTCCTACTTGGAGTAGGTCTCCAAGGTTCTTTCTTAAATGGAGGAGAGCCTAGCAGCTGGCACAGCACTAGGCATCTGCATTATCCTCAGCTTGGGCTCCTTCCTCCAGCACCTGCTCTGGTGAAGCTCATACCATCTTTATAGGAGAGAGTGGGGGGACTTGTAGTACTCAGTGTGCTACAGGGTAGCAAAGTAAACAGAAGTATAACCAAATACTGGTGATCTGATCAAATTCCAGCCTTTGAGTCTTTATACTGAAGTCTCTTTTCCCTAAAAGAAGGGTAGACTGGGCCCTGTCATTGCAGAAGCATTTTTTTTGCAACAGTTTTTTATTTTCCTTGTAAAATTGCATTGTCTTCCAGTTCCTGGTATTTATGGATCATTTCTAAGAATCTGAAAGCATATGATGTGTATATTATATATGACTAGAGATGCATCTTTCCTGGTACCTTCCTAGTCCCTTGTGGGGACCATCCGTACACAGAAGTTTGACACCGTGCAGAAGTCTGAGCCTGTGGTGGAACCACTGTGAAAACTGGCTGGGCTGCCAGCCAGGACTGAGGCACATTGAGTGGCCAGAGGTGCATGCCCTGTTCTCTGGGTGCAGGGGCAGGGACAGGGACCTTGACTGGTGTGTGTCTGAAGTGATCACTACCTACCTTAAAATATATAATATTATATATAAAAATATATATATTATATATATAAAAAATATATATAAAATAAAAAAATATATATACCTACCTTAAAAACATATACCTTGACATAAATTTTAAATTTTATGTCAACGACTGGTATGGTTCCATTCTTGCAGCTATCCCACACTGAATTCCCCTGTGACACCTCTTCAGTGTTTTTACCTCAATTAAACCTAATTCCCGTCCTCATGTACAGCAATCTAGTTATTGGCCGTCCTCTCTTGTCTTCTGTCTTGTTCCTTCCATTTTAACTTTCTTGATTGTTGCCACTTCTGTATCTTCATGTCAGGAATTCTTCTCCATCCCTCTTCATAAGTTCTCATAAAAATAATTCTGTATTGTGCCATATTCACTATTCAGTGTTTTAAAGCCTGTTTATTTTATATAGCAAATTACAGGTTGTTGAGGAATCCTGTTGGAATGTTGCTTTCATGAGCTTATTAACAATGCTGTTAATAACCATTTATTCCCAATTTCATCAATTTCCATGCAACACTTCTAGCTGGGACACATCTCCATCAGCTTTCCCATCGATCATCAAAGCTCGTTCTTGAATCATCAGTGCTAATCAAACTGTGGCACACTTGAAATTTCACCACAATGCATTTCACGGCATTTCATTTATTGACACTGTGTAGTGCTGTTTGTACAGTAGATGATTAGTTCTAGATCATCTAATTTCTCATCTGACGTGTTTTACAACACTCTTACTAATTCAGCTTAGAGGGATGTCAAGCAGCAGGAAGACCATCTTTGCTCTTAATCTAACCTCTAAGTGTGAACCCGCTACAAATTTCACTTGCTTCTCAAGATTCATATATGCATTTTAAATAGAATCTGTTTTATCTACAAAATCATATTGATTTTTCTGCTTTCCATAATGCTTTTCTAAATGCTAAATTGAATGCCTTAGAAAGTCAGTGAAAAGAGCAAACACCACCATCCCTATTCCCACTTTTGTCCTTGGTCAGCTCAGGGTGAGTACATCCAAACAATACCTGGTCTGAAACTACACTTTTCCTCTACAACTTCCATTATAACTTGTCTGAATCTGTTAAAAGTCTCATTCTTCATGTTTTGTTTTGTTTTTTTTCAGAAACTGACAATGAGATTCCTATCTGTCATTGCCTGAATTAGGTAGGTGGCCTTATAGATTGATACAGCCGCTGTGTTTTGCCAGTCACTGAGTATCACCTCTGCTCAAAAGCTTAAAGGATTGTACTTCTGATGCTTTGTTCACACTTGTCCTTCTAGCTATTTACAGCTCAGCAGTTATGCTGTCTGCACCATCAGCTCTCCTCTTCTGAGCTACATCAGTGCTCCTTCTGTCTCCTTTTTCTGCTGGCAGCATAGTGCTCACATCCCTTCTGCCTTGAAAGCTACCCTGTCCTTCCAGCATGCCTGGACTGCTTGGATCTGCATGGTCAGCAGGGATTAGCACTTTGTCAAAATGTTCTTTCTATCCTGCTGGCTTTTCTTTGGCATTTGTCGTCACTTTACAGTTAGCCTTTTTTAACCGTTTGTACCCTTGGTTTCACTGTGTTTCCAAATAACTTAATCTTATGCATATCATTTTCGTGGCTTGTTTTCTTTTCTTGTTTTTAATTGAGCCTTTTATTTTTCCAAAACATTCTGCCTACTTTTTTTATTATTTCTTTAGTGCTTTGTGTTGTTCCATTTTTTCCCAGTAAAATGCTTCTGTCATTATTTGCCCTGTTTGTGTCTTCTAAGAACTGTCTGCAACTCAACTCCATTTCTTCCTCAAATATTTCTTCTTATCTCTAGAGAGATTTCTGTAAAGAGATTGGTCTGAGGGATCCTGCAAGACATCATCTTGCTTGCCTCTTTCACTGCCTGGAACTGTTGGAACAGTTCTCATACTACTTGTCAGAATCAAATTAACTTCTTGTTACATCCATTTTTTGTTGCAGTTTAATATGAACTTAACATTTTCCCATATGTAGCACACAATCTTGGCCATATTGAGTAATTCTATAGACACTGACATCTAATGGTTAACATCTGTGGCACGGCCTTGACTGGGTTTTGGTTAGATCATCTGGTGAGATTTGCATAATGACCAGTAATCTCATCACAGTCTCTTCACTTTCCCAGTTGTTATTTCCATGACTGGCTGTAATGCCACACATAAGGTTCACATTTTCACTCATTTTCACACTCAGCCAGTCAGGCAATCAGACAATTTTCAGGTTTTGGAAGCAATCTTGAATCTCAAGGTACCTCGATGATGATTTGAGCATCTAAATAGGTAATGGAGTGATGTGATTGAAATTCAAACGAGTAACGTTTTGTGGGGGAGGGAAAGACAGTAGAGGGAGCTAAAATGGATGCAGCTCGAAAACAGAGAATATTTCTGAATGTAGCAGTCTTTTAGAAAACAAGAAGTGATGTGCTATGAGACAGGATGAAAATGTATTTTTGTGAAGAAATGCTGCGCAGGCTATATTCATAATTAGTAGTAAATGGAACAAAAATGTCCCTTTACATGTAGTCTTCTGTTTCTTCTCACAAGAGAAACTCAGAGGGACATGTTTAACATGCTTCATGTGGAATATTTTAAAGCAAGAGGAGAATGCTGTTGCTGATGCATCCAGGGCCTTGGGGGCGTTCGTATGTGCAGGCTGCGTGCAATGAGACATGGGAGCACGTTCCGGCAAATGGAACAATAGGGGACCAAAACAGAATTGCCTCCTTTCATCAGGTTTGGACGTTTGAAACCAGAGCCTTACTCATTATCATGCCATTCTTTATATCCACAAGAGACATGCTGTGAGCAGAGATGCCTCTTAGAAATTTCCCCCTCACTTTAGTTGTCTTCACTTCTAGCCAGTCATCACTGTCTCCCTGTCCTGTTTCATAAAGGATTTCTTGCGGTTCCCTGACATCTCACTCTCCTTACAGCTTACTGTAATCTATAAAAAGACAAATTTGTTCTAAGGAGAAGAAAATGTTGAAAGCCAGCTGTGTCTGCAATGCTTCCTTTTTTTATCCCTTAAACTGGATAAATGACCTTAATGTTTACCTTCTGTTTACAGAGTAACTCTTCCCTATTTTCTTCCACCTACCTAAGACAGTTTTTGAAGTACAGTCAGTATTTACTTGTTAGTATTATTGAGTATATTCAATTAAATACCAATAGAGAATTTCAGCATTGACTCTATTATGTTGCTGAAATATTACCTCTATTGTACTTCAGATATTTCTATGGCCAGTTGCTACCAGAGTGAAAGTGGGATTTGATAAACTGAAGGTTTTCTCTGGAAGAATCCTATTTTCACAGACCAGTGAAGATAATAGCAGACCGTGGTCTTGCAGTCATGAATGCAAATAACATCATTGATATGAGTAAACTACAATTAATACTTTGTGCATAAAATTATGTATGAGAATGGTTAAGAATATGCACAAAATAATGTTCACCAGTGATTATGTTAAAAAATAAAAATTTACAGAAGGTTCTTTAAATTACGAAACATTTCCATGCAGGGTACTTCATTCTCACCTAAAAACAGAATGGCAGCTTTAAATAATGACAAAGCTGTCTGGAAAATCAGCCTACAGTCTTTTAGCTTCAAGCTGCAATTTTTTTTTTCTTTTAATCTGGGCAACTATTTACTTGACAGGTGTTTCCAGGAACATACACAAACATAAAATACTTAAGTTAAACTGATAAGGAATACCTCTGTAGGGAGAGCTATATTTTGGAGGAAGCTGTAGTTTAGTTTTTACAGATCAGCATCCCTGAGGCAGTCCAGAAAGTAATTTCCATATTGTGCTGGTTTTGGCTGGGATACGGTTAATTTTCTTCATAGTAGCCAGTATGGGGCTATGTTTTGGATTTGTGCTGAAAACAGCATTGATAATACCAAGATCTTTTCATGATCGCTGAGCAGTGCTTGCACACAGTCAAGGCCTTTTCTGCTTCTCACACCACCCCACCAGTGAGTAGGCTGGGGGTGCACAAGAATTTGGGAGAGGACACAGCTGGGGCAGCTGACCCCAACTGATCAAAGGGGTATTCCATACCCTATGACGTCATGCTCAGCATGTAAGTCTGGGGGAAGAAGAAGGAAGGGGGGGATGTTCAGAGTTACGGCGTTTGTTTTTCCAAGTAACCATTACATGTGTCGGAGCCCTTCTTTCCTGGAGATTGCTGAACACCTGCCTGGTGATGGGAAGTAGTGAATTAATTCCTTATTTTGCTTTGCTTGCGTGCACGGCTTTTGCTTTTCTTATTAAACTATCTTTATCTCAACCCATGAATTTTCTCACTTTTACTCTTCCTCTTCTCTTTCCCATCCCACCAGGGGGGAGTGAGCTAATGGCTGCGTGGTGTTTAGCTGCCTGCTGGGTTAAACCACGACACATGTCTAAGTAGAAGCAAGGACAGACTTATACTAGTTTTAGTATTTTCATGTGTTCTGCTTCAAAAGAGCTCTGTTTTTTTTTATTTATTGTTATTTTAGGGTACTGTGTTGATGGAGATTTAGCTAGAAACCATTCTCAGAGTCATTCTGTGATGTTTCTTCTTACCTACCTGTATTTACCTTTTTGGAAACATATTTCCCTCCCTCCTTCCCTCCCTCCCTCCTTCCCTTCTTCCCTTCCTTTCTTCCTTCCTTCCTGCCTTCCTGCCTTCTTGCCTTTCTTGTTTCCTGCCTTCTATATTTTCCTATAAATCCACCTATAAGCATTTAGGTGGTTATTTTTGAGTGTAGTAATACTTTTATAAGGAATGGACACAAATATCTGAGGCCAATGATTTTTCCATATAGTGGGTTTATGCAAGGTCTTAACTTGCAGCTAAAATGATATAATTTTGTAAATATTCTGCTTTGAAATACTGATTTGAACTTAGATTCTTCTTGTAAACAAACATCTGCTTCAAGTAGTAAATCATCAGAGTTGAATACACCATCAGCAGTTATCTCCAAGATCTACCCTGAGACAATTAAGGTCTCTGGGGGATTGGAAAAGGGCAGGTATAGTAGTACCTATCTGTAGACAAGTAGAATCCAGAGAATTATAGAGTAGGCAGCATAAATTCAATACTAGAAAGTTATTGGAACAATTTATTAAGCAACCAATTTGAAAGTACCTGAAGA
>VYZW01018393.1:8181-20753 GCA_013401315.1 Balaeniceps rex | reverse complement strand
ATATGTTTCTTACAATTCTGTTAATTAAGCTAGGTATGTCCGTGCTAGATTTACTCCATAAGGCTGTAGTACTTTATAACAGGTGTTCGTAAATGAAAACCAAAGCATAATGCAAGACATCTCTTAGTTTTAAAAATAACAACTTTTTAGCTAAGTCTACGTACTTCATATTTTTTCAATAAACTAGTCAGAAGTCATTCAAATCAAAAGTTTCATGTCTGCTGTGGCCTGTCACATATAACACTTGTAGCTTCTGACTCAAATTCTGAGCCAAAAAAAGAAATTTCCGTCTGCAGAATGAGTAATTGTTAGTTAAAACTCTTTTTCTCATTTGCAACTCATTTGAGTTGAAGTAAGAAGCATTATAATTTGGCTGGTATTTCAGTAATTAATAGCAGGATTATTACATTAGATGTACAAGATTTTGGGCTTGCATGAGTCAATAGCTTATTTGAGAGATTGTGAGTTGGTTAAAAGAGTAAATTCTGAAAGAATCAATAGCCATGCATGGCATGGATTAAAAACTGGCTAAATGATAGACCTCAAAATTAATTTTAATTAGGCAGTGAACATCAAGGGGATGTAGGATAGCACAGTAGAATTCCTCGTGATTCTTCCCTCTGCACGGTAAACAGATACTACAGGTGGAAATAAAAACTGAAATAAAGAAAATTTATGTGAATAATGGTTTTCTCCTATTGCTATAGGTTATGACATGAAGGTTATATGATTTTGTGGCATGGATCTGCAACGATTATTTTAATATCTCAAAAATGGGTAATTTGGTAAATCTGTGGATTCTGTATATGATTTTGTGGCATGGATCTGCAAGGATTATTTTAATATCTCAAAAATGGGTAATTTGGTAAATCTGTGGATTCTGTATATGATTTTGTGGCATGGATCTGCAAGGATTATTTTAATATCTCAAAAATGGGTAATTTGGTAAATCTGTGGATTCTGTATATGATTTTGTGGCATGGATCTGCAAGGATTATTTTAATATCTCAAAAATGGGTAATTTGGTAAATCTGTGGATTCTGTATATGATTTTGTGGCATGGATCTGCAAGGATTATTTTAATATCTCAAAAATGGGTAATTTGGTAAATCTGTGGATTCTGTATATGATTTTGTGGCATGGATCTGCAAGGATTATTTTAATATCTCAAAAATGGGTAATTTGGTAAATCTGTGGATTCTGTATATGATTTTGTGGCATGGATCTGCAAGGATTATTTTAATATCTCAAAAATGGGTAATTTGGTAAATCTGTGGATTCTGTATATGATTTTGTGGCATGGATCTGCAAGGATTATTTTAATATCTCAAAAATGGGTAATTTGGTAAATCTGTGGATTCTGTATATGATTTTGTGGCATGGATCTGCAAGGATTATTTTAATATCTCAAAAATGGGTAATTTGGTAAATCTGTGGATTCTGTATATGATTTTGTGGCATGGATCTGCAAGGATTATTTTAATATCTCAAAAATGGGTAATTTGGTAAATCTGTGGATTCTGTATATGATTTTGTGGCATGGATCTGCAAGGATTATTTTAATATCTCAAAAATGGGTAATTTGGTAAATCTGTGGATTCTGTATATGATTTTGTGGCATGGATCTGCAAGGATTATTTTAATATCTCAAAAATGGGTAATTTGGTAAATCTGTGGATTCTGTATATGATTTTGTGGCATGGATCTGCAAGGATTATTTTAATATCTCAAAAATGGGTAATTTGGTAAATCTGTGGATTCTGTATATGATTTTGTGGCATGGATCTGCAAGGATTATTTTAATATCTCAAAAATGGGTAATTTGGTAAATCTGTGGATTCTGTATATGATTTTGTGGCATGGATCTGCAAGGATTATTTTAATATCTCAAAAATGGGTAATTTGGTAAATCTGTGGATTCTGTATATGATTTTGTGGCATGGATCTGCAAGGATTATTTTAATATCTCAAAAATGGGTAATTTGGTAAATCTGTGGATCTGCAGATACGTACATCTCTTTCAGCCAGTTTTATTCCCTTCTCCAAAGGACATCTACAGTCTTCGTGGGGCAGCAGCACCAGTACTCAAAGATACATTGTAACTACTTGTTGTAATTTTTGACAAAAATTAAAATCAGCAGGAGTAAAAAGCTCTTCACAGAATGTGCACTTACCATACTGTCTAATAATTAATCCTCTTCCTACTTTCAAAAGTGGGAAAAAAAGGAAAGGCTGTACCCATCTCCCTCCAGTACTGGGTTTGTACACTGAATCCCATTACTGTGCATTTGTGACTGGATGAACCACTTTAGACAAAGGCATGTACCCTTCCTGTGATTAGCTGATTTATGGAATTGTTACTTGGTGGTTGCTTTCAAAAAACATAACGCTTTCCTGAATGAGAGTTTGCTCAGAGTACTTTATCCAGTGGATCGGTACGTATGTGTGTGCTGGTATGGACAGCAGGAGAGGAGATGAATAATGACAAATCCTGAGGCTCATGGAGGTGCAGAAGAAAGCTAGGACACACATTTAAGAGATGGGAAGGAGACTCTAGCCTGCAATAGCCAAGTGGGCCACAAAGTGCGGTCTGTGGCTGCCTGACTGACCAGGTAGTGGCCTGTACATGGGGTGTGGGAATATCTGACAAGCGGGCTGTGGAGTCAGCCTCTCTCCTGCCTGGTGAATACGGAGTTATTTAGGCAGAGCAGAGCAATTTCAATACTGAGATAGAGTCATACTAATACCATACTTGCCCGAGACAGAAGCAATCAGAGTAGAGAGTTGCAGCTGGTTCCTCTCCATTGTCTTGGGCAAATGTTTGATCAGTGAATTGTTCTGGAGTAGAGCTAACTTTCTTTGTCCTTCCTTTTCTTTCTTTTCTTCCTCCTCTCACTCACATTCTTGATTTCTCCTGTCTTTTCTCTGTATTGGAGCCTGAGAAATCTTCCCAATAAATCAACTAACAGATCCTGAATGTTTTGAAAAACTTGTTTTGAATTTTTTTATCTGGCAAAAAGTATGTTTCATTGAAAAATTTGCCTTCAGTTCCCAGTGTCCATGTACCTGGGCTCCTGCACAGATGCCTCAGGTGTACTTCCTTACTTTGCTTTGATTTATCCCTCAGGGTGTTGGTGGTTAATCCATGTTTTTTAAGTTGTCTTCATAGCTACCTTTCTCTTTCCGTCTTAAAGAAAGGAGATACACATCTGGAATGAACTCTGACCAAGAAATTTTCTGGGAATCCTGTCACAGTGTAATTTTATCTATATTTGACAGACAGGCAGGAAAATCAAGGGAACTTGTTTTCTGCATGTGTTGATTACTTTGAAAACTGTAATTAAATATGCCATCATTATCCATATTTTCCATTTCACTGTATTAGTTTTTACTATGTATGTCATGTTAAACATCCTAATATGAGGGACTTCATTGAGTTAGTCTTATTTTTTCCAGAAATGTTTTACTAACAAGTAAATATAATGGTAAGCATTTTCCCTTTGCATCTGTCCTCTGTTTAGGACAGGTCTACTATTTCAAAGGTTTTCAGTTAGCAATGAAATGGGAAACAGAAGGTTGTTGCTCACTTACACCAGTTTTTAAGGAAAAATTCTTTCATGATTTCTTTGTAATTAGGTCTACTTGAAGTTTATGAATCATAGTATTTGACTGCTCCTTTTCTGTTTGATTTTGTAATAGAATATCAGCTTTCCATTCAACAGTTAGTGGCATTTTTGGAACCAGACAGCTCCACTTAGGAGACTTTCTGAGACACTGAGGCTGGAGAGAGGAAGACATTTTTCTTTTTCATGTGTATGTAAGAAATCTTAAAGGGTATTATCAAGTTATTCTTGGCTTTCAAAACACTTTTTTTTTTTATTTGCCCCCAGCTTTCACTATATTTCTTGAAACTGGGAAACTTCTCTGGCTGAGCCACACTGTGCAACCCTGTGGAGGAACCTGTCTGTCTCCAGTGATGACAGAAACAGAGACAGGGAGGTTAGCACCACTGGGCTGAAGTTTGCTTTTGGATAGCCCCTACTGTGAGTCTCTGCTAACATCTACATATTTAAATCAGATAACTGTGCATTGAAACAGATGGTTTACCATTGACTCAACTTATGCACCCAATTATGTATGCACTAATGAGAAGACTACATTCTGTCATTTGCTGCTGATTACACATTTTAAAAGATGGCCTCTTGTTTTAAAATTGATACTGGACCACCATTTACAGCAGAATGAAACTGGCTAGGTAAAGTAGTAAGACAGTATGTGGTAAGCAGAAGAGGAAATTTTAAGCAGATATACACAAAACGCAGCCAAAGGCTTAGAAGGGAAATGAAGAAAGTAGAGATAGGGCAGAAAGAAAAGGAAATTTCTGGTAAAACAGAAAGTGTGAACTGGAGTGATGAAGTGAAAACATTCAGGAAACCAGACAAAAAGCTGTTGACACCTGGTGTGAGAAGCAGTGTATCCAAAATGCAAGTTAGTGTTCATCTTTGCAGGGTAACTGCATCAAGCTCTAGGCATAATTTGTCACTTCCGTTGCTGGTTACTCTCCCAGTGCTATTTCAGACTGGAGCTTTGCGGTGGAGGCTCCAGCATGGGGTGTGTCTTGCAGAAGACAATCTGGAGATCTTCTTGCATAAAGATCTGAAATGGGCCTTTGACTGTGTGGTTTGCTGATGGAGTTTTTTTGTTATTTGATAAAATAATAGTTCAGACTCTCTATAGCTTGGTGATGGCATAAACTGTTCTCATGTTCTGAAGGATAGGAGGATTCCTAGGATAGGCTAGATATAAGGAAAAAATTTTTTACAATGAGGGTGGTGAAGCACTGGAACAGGTTGCCCAGAGAGGTAGTGGAGGCCCCATCCCTGGAAACATTCAAGGTCAGGTTGGACGGGGCTCTGAGCAACCTGATCTAGTTGATGATGTCCCTGCTCACTGCAGGGGGGTTGGACTAGATGACCTCTAAAGGTCCCTTCCAACCCAAAGCATTCTATGATTCTATGATTCTATGATTCTGAAGTCTGATATATGAGCTGTGGTCTCTGACCACTTGCTTAAAAACACTCCAGTACTGGAGGATAGGGAATTGACTTACAGGACACTTATTTTTCAGAGGACTCCAAAGATCCATGATATCACAGATGAGTAAACCTGTTGTCTGCAATTAGTACAAACAAATCAGAAGAAACTATAATAAAGAGTAAAATTAGTGCATACATGAATAAAGTGATACATTGTGGCAGAGTCAGCATGACTTTGCAAAGCAGAATTGAGCTCTGTAACCCACTGGCACACTCTGAAGGTTTCCGTGATCAGATGAAGGAGAACTGGTTGATGTGAACTCCTTGGACTCTTAAACAAAGTTATCCTGGGATAAAAGAGAAGTTCCCCACAGAAGAAAACAACTGATTAAAAGGTAGGAAACAAAGGCCAGGAATGTATTTTCAGTTTTTACAGTGTAGGTAGATCACCAGTGTAATTCCACGTATGTGTATGCTGATCAGAATAGTTATAAGTGATTTGTAAAGGGATGAATAAAGAAATGTTAAATGGCATGTTATTTACAGTAAGGACTGTTGTGAAGAACTGCAGAAGGATCATATGATACTGAGTGACCACGTGTTAGAATGATAGATGAAATTCAGATGTGAAGCGATGCACAGGGGCCAAAGAAGCAGTCCTGCCTTCAGACACTGACTGATGGGCTACTAGCTAACGAATACCACGTAGGAATGAGATACCGAAGTTACAATAGACTGTTCTGTGAAAAGGTGAGCTGAAAGTTCAGAATTGATGAAAAAAGGCAAATGCAATGTTTGGAGTTATTGTAAAGAAGAGAACAAAACAAAAAACTTTATGCGGCTGCACATATGCGTGAGTGTTGTGAATGCTGTGGACAGTTCTGGTTCCCTGAGTCTCCAAAAGGATGTTCTGAAACTGGAGAAGATTCAGAAGTGGTCAAGAAGTATGATAAAAGCTTTGTGGGCAGCTTATATATTAAGGAATATTAAAGTGTAGTAGGACTCTTTAAACTGGACAAGGTATGAGGGTGGGGTGTGGCATAGCAAAGATGGACAAGACACTTGGCCCCTTCAACTAAAAGTAGTAGGGGACATGAAATAAAAGCAGGGACTAGCAAGCCGACTGGAGCAGAGGCAGCAGTTCTTCACTTGGAGTGGAGCTGAGCCAGCGAACTCTGTTGTGGATGCTAACAGTTTAGATGGTTTGGAAAAGTAACTGGACTAATTCATGGAACTAAAAACAGGCTGTCAGCTGCAAAGACGCTGTGTCTGGCTAAGCCCAGGACAATACTCTAAGGAAATAACATCATGCATTTCATTATTCTTATATAATTGCCTAGGCTTCTTCCATTGGGCACTAACAGATACTGTGCTTGAACCTTTGATATGTCTCAGTATGGCCATTATCATGTTCTTGCATCACTTTGGTACTATTTGATGTCTGCTATGTAGCTGTTTTTAACCTTTGAACACAGAAGGCATTATTAATCTGGCTGCTGTGTATCAGCTAGAAGTACAAATATGATCCTATTCAGTGTCTGTAAAAATAGTGTGTAACATACAAAATATTATAAAGTGATTTAGAAACCTAAATAAGGTACAGACCTTTCCTTCTGTTGATATCCAAGAGACCTTGATGTATTATGCAGGATTTATTGGCAACAATTCGTTCATATATGGTATTCTACGAACAAATTGGTAGACCTTTTATCCCATTACATCACCACATACTAAAATCTACATTTTAGAAAATACACATGCAGGAACAAGATTTTTGATTTGCCAGCATGTGCATATAAGGAGCGTGCTTGATATGGCATGTGGAAAATATGTATATTAAATACCTGGAGATATTTTAATTACAAAAATTAAATTATTCTGTAATTATATTACTATAGAATTGTAAGCAGTACCATTAACAGAATTAAGGTGAATTTGATATTTTCATTTTAGAAAATCAATATATAAATATGAAAGGTTATCATGATGCCATTGAGTTCCTTGCTTGCAGATTGCAATTGTCAAATGAATGAAGAATTTTATTACCCTACTGCCATTTTTATCTTCTGAAATGATAAAGTAATAATCAAATGATTTAATTAAACTGTTGATATACGTAATAAGGCCCTAAAGTATAATTCCATTTTTCCTCTCAAACTGGATCTCCTGATATGATTAGCCTTTTCAGTGCCATAGAAAACAGAAATTATCATATACTGAATTTAAGCACTGGTCATTGTTAATGGATTAGAACTGGTGAAAGTGAATGCATTTGTCTGAGTTTTTCAAAGGTTACTAGGTAATGAGTCAAGAGAAACCCCATGTAGAAAATATCTAAAAACCTGAATCATACAGAATTAAGGCTCTATTAAAAACCTGTCAGTGGAAAGAGTGACTACATTCACCTTGAAGTGATATGGACAAGCTTAATCCATATATGCTGCACTGCTGTCAGCAGCGTTGGCCTTGGGATGAGCTGAGCTTTGTGTACATGGGCATGTGTGATATTTTCTTCCAGCTGAGATTTTGTAAAGACCAGCTGAGTGCTGTGTTGACACAACCCTGTCATCCTTACTGTAAAGAGAATAGGAGTAAACTGCAAGAACACTGTACGCTGAAAATGTTCACAACGTCACTGTTATGTGAAACACCAGACTCGTCCAAAAGACAAGCAGCGGTCTCTGCGACTTTCCCCCTGCCTTCCAGGGAAGGGTTTAATTCCCCTGGCACCCACGGTGTGCGGCCAGGGGCAGCCAGCCTGGGAGGGAGGGTAGAGTGAGTGCTTCCCGTGGCGGCTGGTGGAAACCCCCACGCGTGGATCCTGCTGGGAGAGCTGCCCTCCGAAGGGAAGCAGGTTGCAAAATGAAATGCTTCCAGGTCCTAATCAAGCCTGACTTCATTTGTGGCCTCTGCTTACACAGCTGTGGCACTTATCAGTTTTCCAGAGGTGCACACAAATTGCAGGACATCATCAGTGCAGGAAGCAAGGTTTTCTTGTGCTCCCCAGGCATATCATGAAATAATATAAGATGAATATGAATTTATGAGGTTTTGGATTTGGTTTTGTGGGAGCTTTTTGGTCCTACTAACGCAACTCTTTCTATATAACTGGCCATCTGGGCCCAGAGTAATCCTCCACTTTTGTTTTAAAATATTCCTTAAAGAGAGGTTATGAACATTGCTGTATTAAGATCATAAGACAGCCTGAATAAGTGTTACCTCTGTGTTCAGAGCTACAAAAGATACATGCTTTCATGAGGTGTTTATATGCTTTTTGTTACTTAGAGAATACTGATGGTCTTCATTTAAGTGAAAGAGAAGGTGAGTCTGTTATACATAAATTAATAAGTAAAAAATAAGGGGGAACACATACATGTGTATATACATATAACATACTTTGTATCACTACCACCAGGGCAAAAACAAAGGTTTTGCTGCAATAGCTTTTAACATTCGGGAACAGCTGTGCCACCCCTATGCTGTTTGTTAAGTCTGAGCTGTTGCCAGTCAACAGTTGTGCTGGGATAAGAGAAAATTTGAACACAGTCATAGCTGGCAGCTCAAATCTCATCACCGATAAAGCTCACAACAACCCCGTGCATTTTCTTGTCAGTTAAATAAAATGTCACTCTCGGACTGGCAATATCCATTATTCTCAACTGCTGCCTGCCTGTACCTCTGCCAGTACAAACTAAATGTAAATGCAGTTTCCAGTGCTGTGGGGATGGCAGCGGTAGCAGAGTGTGCAGGAAGGATGGTGGCTGGCAGGGCTGCGCAATGCTGTCCATGCTGGGGGGACTGATGGGATGCAGTGATGAGAAAATGTGCAAGAGGGATGGTGGGAGCGTTGTGTTGGCACCGAGCAGGCGGGCAGCATGACAGGGAGCAAGGTGCTCTCTCAGCACTGCAGTTCCTGTTTCCCTTACTGCTGTGAAACAAAGTGGCTACAGCGCAGCAATCCACTACAAACAAATTCAGATCCCAGTAAGAGCCAAAGTTCAGTTGTGTCTGCCCTTTTTTAGTTTTTTGCTTCTTTCCTTTCTCCTTTCACCTTGTGTCCATGGTGTAAGTCATCCCAGACCTCTCCGCTGGCATTTTCTGCACCACATGCTCTTTGTCCTGCAGCTCTTTACAAGACTTTGTGCTTTTCTTCATGTGTAACATCTGTTGAAGATGATGAGAGGTCTGTATACATAAAAATTGACACAGACTGTCTTACAGGAAACCCAACTATCTATCTATTTACACATGTACATAGGTTTTCACTACCATCTTTGACTCACAGAATTTTCCTACTTTAGATGAGTTTCATTCTGATAGTAATCAAATGTTCTTCTCATAGGCAATGAAGGCAGGTCACTGAGTTGCTGCCAAAAATGTCCTGTATCAATGAATACACCTTTATGTTAGCACAGCTTATCCATCACATGTGAGAAGCACCTTAGCCTTATAAATAAAAAGGATTAAACTTCAGAGGACTCCGCTCTAGTGTGCAGAAATCACATGGAATTACGTGCAAACTATTGGCAGAATTTAATAATGAAGCAATAATGTTTTGTTGCAATTACTGTGAATAGACACTGATACCTTTTCCATAGAGGTGTTTTCAACACATCCTCTAGAAATCCACACAACTCAATTATGTTCCGTGGGCTTTTTCTGGTGTTGATATCAAAGTAGATACATGACAGGTTTCAGTAGAAATTTTGCTTTTGAGCCCAAGGGAAAAAACAACAGTAAATAGATCTGAAATGAAAAGTATTTTTTTTTATTTTACTACAAATCTATGTTAGAGAAAAGTACAGTGTGTGAGAGGATAAAGGGCAGCATTTCCGAAATTATCTATCTTAGTTCCATTTTCAAAGCAATGTAGGCACTTTGGAACCTAAAGGCTCCAACAGGTTCAGATAATATCCTTATTGTAGTCTAAAATTGATAAAGTACTGTAGGTGCCTAATTCACACTAAGCCCAAGTGCTTTGATGCTCTCATAAGCCCTGCTGAATCAATACGAACCTAAAGTCTCCTGAAAATTGGACACTCGATTTCACCAAAATGCAGTGGGATGTGAGTGCTAATGTCACTTCTTAAAACAGGCTTTAAAATCCAAAGCCACATAGGGCCTGATTTCTAAAAGCATGAAGTCCCTGACAGATGCAGAAATGGGTCAAGAGGAATTTTCCTAAAGCCCTGAGAGCCTCATGAGGTTTTCAGAGAGGGCACAAAAAAGGAAAAAAGAAGACAGCCAGTTTGCATATCAAATATCTCAAATAATAGATTCTTTACGGATATTCACTGAATGAAAAGGCAGATAACACCCATACAGGCAAACATTACTCCATCAAAACATTAATATTTTTAGTCGCCATGAAGCTTTGACTTTTAAAGCTGCTGGACATGCAAGCAAATGTTACTTATAGAAGTATGTATGCTGTAATCAGCTTCATAAAAGTCTCACAAATACACCTCCTAATCCCACACCAAAAATCATTTATTATGGTCTTCCTGAAAGAGACACAGGATCTTAACTTAGGCTCACGTGGTGGTAGTGAGTAGGTCCTGATTAGCACATCCCATTTGTTGGCAGTCAAGGACATGTAGCAAACACGTGGGAGAGCAGGAGAACTAAGAATATTGGACTTGGGAAGTACAGAGGTTATATCTATCCTAATAAATTAAACAGTGCCAGGCTGTGATCCTGGATGCTGGTTTGAGATGGTCTTTGCTCTGTGACTGCAGGAATGGCCTCTGGCATAGCTGAGGGCCAGGATAAGGAGCCCTCTACCAAACAATCACTTGGCCCTGTTGGGGCAGGGAAGTGCAAGCCAGAGGCCATTGCCAACAGGAGTTTGGATTTGGCCACCTTGCTTGGTGGGGTTTGCTCTACTGACATGATTCAGGCTGTGCTACATGGTTTGAAAGCTGGAGAATGGTCTCTGGACCATTGATTTACTTCTTTAGGCATGTCTAGAGTACAGCAAAAGATATTGTTATTACAGGAGAGTGGGAGATGTGAGTGGGAGCTTCAACTATGGGATACAGCTGTGAGGTCATCACTAGTTTTGCTGCTCATAGGCTTACTTTTTCCCTTAAGATTTAGCCTTAAAAACAGTTTGACGTCCTAGTTTTTTCTAGGATCAAGAAGGTGACAGTCCATGACAGTACAAAGTCAACAAACAGTTAGAAATGTTTCTGCTTCGCTTATCCCTATTTTTAGTCCATTCCCCTTGCTAGCAATGGGATGCTGCAGTACTACATTACTTCCTTACAGAAAGGCACCAGTTCTGGCAATGTTCTTCTGTTTTGCCTTCTCTTTGGAAATTCGGTAGAAAGAGTAAAAAATGGTTTACCATATACAGGTGTCCTCTAATAGGTTTTGCCTTTGATGCCTTTCTGCTCCTCACTAGCAAATTGATTTGCTACTTAGTTGTAGCAATAGTCAGTGTCATCAGTGTGGAAAACATAGAGGGCAAGAAGGCCTCAGGTTTACAACCAGTGAAAATCTAGTTCAGTTTGATTATCACCATTTCCAAACCAATAGAGTCATGTTAATGCCAGTGTCTTTCACAACAGTGCCCCGTGCATATGCTCTGCATAAATACCTTTTTCCCACTCTGCCTTAGAGAAAATGCAGGCTGGTTATGGCAGCTGCAGTGTAGAAGTTTGGAAGACCTGAATCCCAGTCAGCACAAGACTAATTTCCAGTAATTTCCAGTCACTGTTTGGTGCTCTGGTAGGCTGGAACTGGAAACAGAGGAATGAACCTACTAGGGAAGTGGAGGATGAGCAAGTGGAGCATTGAACGAGGGCACAGTACCCCCGCGTATGCCCTCCTTACCTTCATCTGAACAACCGAGGAAGGGGTCCCAGCAGTGGCTAAGATGTCTTCATAAACTCAAAGATATGTGGCACTATCAACTACAGACGCTTTGGTTTAGTAGATAAAGTTAGATCAGTAGAAGGAAAAAAGTGTCTATAGCTCCTATAGAGATAAAAGACAAATCTTCTGAATGTTTTAATCAGGGGCAAAAGTTCATTGGCCTGTGAGTAACTTTGTTACTCAAAACAGATTTGATTTTATAGCATTTGTGGTTGGACACAATTTAGCAGTGTATACTTCTACTTAGTCTCTACAGAAAACTGACTAATGAGAACCTCATGTTGGGTATAATCCAAACCCTAATTTAAAGTTTTTTCCAGTGCAAGATTAAACCTGCTTCTTCCTACTGATTAATATGGTGCCAAAATAATTTATGTCAGATTCATATGATGATAAAACTAAAGGGAGCTCCACTAGTAATATGTTACTATCACAGTGTCATTGCTTGATTGTAGGGACTCTTAACACATCCTTGGCTTTAAGTTTTTCTTCTCTAGCCTTATCTTTAATGCTCAGACATATATTCCTGTAATGGAGAAGTCTGCATGAAGAGATTCTATAGTCTGTCTAGAAATACGCTGCAGAGAATGAGGGAATCGCCAAATCCTCTTCTGTGTAGTAACAACGTATTTGATAAATAATATCCCTGGGTGATAT
>VYZW01018392.1:0-10456 GCA_013401315.1 Balaeniceps rex | reverse complement strand
CTATCTTCATTCATGTAACCAATGAATTTTAACTCTGGCCTGGAAAAACATGTTCCAAAGACGAGCAGTTTAGCTTCTGTGATCCATTTAGACCTTGGTCTCTTCACTGGGAGTGATGACAGGACTAGACATTGGAATGACATTTTTATGTGATAACTTTTTCACTTAAAATGCTGTGAGTTATCATTTCCTTGTGACAGTTCAGGTAGGCAATCGAACAACGTATAGATGGTCAGACAGTTTCAAATTATTTTAATTTAAAAAAAAATCTTATTTTTTTTCTACTTTTTATCACCTATTCTAAAGGAAATGTCTGGATGTTCAAAACTCAGTCATCATTATTTGAACAGGATATACACCTTTGACCTTGAATTTTAAAATACACTATATAACACAACTCCCTGCCATCTAGCTAATATCGTACCTTCATCATTTGTCATAGAAAATTTTTTGATTGACTTAACATAGATACTATCATATGCTGGAGCTGAGAGCACCAGTTCCTCAACTGGAACAAGTCAGGCTAGTTCTATTAACATAAATTGAAGCTGACTGATTTATACCAGCTGACAAAAGAGTCCAGTATCTAATAAAAATCGGAAAGGCCCTTACATTTTACCTGACACTTACAGAGGTTTTAATCAAATTCTACATTTGCTTGTGTGATTTTTGGCATAAAAGAATTTTTTTCTTAGCATTTATTGTGCCTCAGGATTTTAAAAAAAAGTGGTAAAGCTTTACAATTCCTGAGTAAGGTATCTGTGTTATAATTAAAAACAAAAAAATAGATGTGACCAATAGCCAAATCAAACTGTCAGTTGACATGCATCTGAAAGCAGTGACATCTTATTATATAGAGGGCTCACATATTCACTCCCTCTTCAGTAAAAGACTTTTCATGACATGGAGATAATTACAGATGGAAATAGAAATATTTACCCAAATGAAAATGAATGCTAGCTCTTTTAAAAAATTAATAAACATTTTTGAGACATTATTATCTGAATTTCCTGATGCACTCATAGGAAACACTGAAAAATAAGATCCTGATTCTTTAAACTTTCACTACATAATTAGTGATCTCCATAGATGTCTGTCTGTGCTAACACTGTGATGAAAGTTGGAGATACAATTTTGAATACAAAGACATAACCTCTGGCTAAAGAAGTCCCAGAGCCATAAATCACTGCAGAAGGATGAGAGGATATTTTGAAAAACTATAATTATATATTAGTTTTGTTCCTTGATTCATCCCTAAGCATTTGTTGTAGGCTATATGTCAATAAGGACGGTGAGCTAGGTGGACCTTGGTCTGATCCAATGAAGTTATGATTCTGTTCTTCTGTTCAACTACATACAACTGAACAACATGTGACCTCATGGGCTGTAAACAAATTCAAGCCTCAGAAATACTACTGAAATAGGATTGTAAATTGATTGAATTTTTTTACTTGAAGTAATTTCTATAAATTTTCCATAAGCATTAGCCAAATAGTTCATAGTGTTTCATTTTAAATTCTCTGATTTTTCAATGAAATTTTCAAAGAAATCCAAAGAAATGAGAGACAAGAAAATAAGAAAAAAAGGAAATAGTGCATTTGGCAGCGCTAACAAATGTTTATAATCACAGAATCATAGAATCATTTAGGTTTGAAAAAACCTTTAAGATCATCAAATCCAACCGTTAACGTAGCACTGCCAAGTCCACCAGACTTAGCATTTTTTTTTTACTTTTTCCAATGGGATAGAAAAATAGCAAATTTTCACAATGAACATTTTAAAAAGATATTTCAAATTCTGAAGAACTAGCCATTTTCAAGAGTGAAAGAAGCAGTTGAAGCTTACAGATCAGTTGAAGCAGAATCAGAAATATCCCTTTTCCCACAAGATCTTGGCATTTGCACAACAGCTGGCAATATTGGCACTTTCAATCTGTAGAGTGACTGGATCTTTCGGAATCCTGAGAGTCTCATAACTCTTCTTAGACAATAGGAAAACATTAGTTTTGTGCCCTTGCTCTTTACCCAACATAATATTAGGGATGTATCAAAGTATGACATCTAAACTCCAGAAACCGCACTCAGTAATTTGTGCAAATATACACATGTAAACAATAGAAAAGAGACAATCCCATGAGGTAGGGTAAAGACTATTTAAAGGAACGGTATCTAATTCATATATACTACAATTTCTTTTATAGCCAAACTGTAAATAACTTTTCATTGTAACATGTCATGAGGCACAAGAACATATGCTATGCTGAATTCCAAACATATGACCTCTCTGCATTCCTTTCATCTACTCATTATATAATTCTGTCAGCAAGAACAATCAAGTTTGATGTGCATAAGTGTTCACAGGATTGAGCTTAGATACTCTGAAAGTTCATTCCCTTAATACTGGTTCCATTATTTTACATGGCAAAGTAGTTAATCTCATAGAATGGGAAATATCAGGACCTCTTTTTTTTTTTTTTTTTGTAAAATTACTATAATAGATCAATTATTTAATTTTAAAACGTTATTTTCTCCAGAAAAAAATGATCAGCAATACTGAAGTTTCTTAGTTAATTTCCATAGTAATTCAGGATATGCGTTTGTTGGCTGAGCTGATGGAAATGGAATGACAATTCCTGTAGCTTTCCAGCAGTCAACAGAAGTTGGTCAATACACATCTGAAGACGAACTGGTTTTTAGGATCAAACTCCTTTCTTACACACCAGTAACAAACATAACTCACAGAAGTAATCTTAATGAATTCAACTTGAGCATGAAAAGACAACATTTAAAGATAATTCAAATTCTACAGTAATCAGAGCATCATGTTACGGAAATCAGCATGTTTTAGATGAATAATGATGGCCCTGCTGCATTTTCTAGCACTTCTGAAGCGTGAGAGAGAACTTTTTAACCTGAACAACTAACACTTACCTAAAGCATTTCTAATGGTGAAGGCTCACCTGACCAAATAAAACCAAAGTAGATGTCTACATCTCAGTTAGTTACTCCAGGCTCCTGTTATAGTCAACAGAAAGAAGCAGGCACTTCATTCTTTTCCAGTGTCTGAAACAGGTCAGACAAACAGTGACCTCAGAGTGCCTATTTCCCTCCATTTCACTATGTAGCATACGAAAGTACAGCTCTGAGAGTTTCACTGTTCTTACCAGTTCCCTAGAGCTGAATTTTCATCCATATTTTGATCTGTTTATCTGAATAAAATGGAAAAGTAAGCTAGCCTTCCTTTTTAGGCATTGTCATTCTTTCAAAATCTTTAATGACTATCACAAAATTAGTTTTTCTTTAGCATCTGATAGTCGTCTTTTTCTTTTCAAATAAATCATCCTGCAGGATATCTTGCCCTCAACTTCTCTTTTTCCTTTGGAATAGTAATCATTTTGTCTGAAGAACAGGAGAGCTAATGACCCATAATTTTGAAATAGTTTGCAATAATTCATCTGAATTTATCTGATACAAGCTGCGTCTTAGGAGAGCTGGAACTAAAGACAAAGACCTTGATATGGATATAATATAAGCACATGTTTATTCCCCTGAAGTCAATACATTTGCAGTGGCAGAAAAGAGAACAGAATCATGCCCCAGATGCCAGTGCTCTGGTCTCCAACATTTTCTGATACCTTCTGTACACCTAATTACATCTACTCTAAAATTTTTGTCTAGGAGATCTATAGATGATTCAGTTTCAAAGCCAATTTTAGAGGTACTGCTTTATACAAACTGCAGCCGATCCAACACAAAGAGTAACTCTTGCTGGGCAGGAGCAGGAACTCAGCCATAGGTCTCCTTAGGAATCACCTGGACTATTCAAAGAGTAGCTGCTCTGGTGTGACTTGTTCTCATTTTTCATAGAAACATTTTGAAAAGCTTTGGAATGGAAACAGGAAATTTCTTGGAATTTTTGTGGGAGGGGAACACCATTTCCCCTTTGGTTTTATGAATAGTTACATTTACTTTTTAAACTGTATATTTGTAATTGATACAAGTGAGTATGATAAGATAAACTGAATACTTGATGGATCACTTACCAGCATCAATAGTGAAGGAAAAAAAATCATTTTGTTACAGCAGAAAGTAAATGACTAATTAGTGAGATTTGTTTCCAGTTCTGAGATTCATCCAAACAAGTCTGAATGATCATAAAAAGTGAGGATAAATGTATTTATGTTTATATAATCAACATTAGCAGAAGGATCTAAGTATTGGTGATTTGCTGCAGCATGTTCATATCCCACAGTGATAGTTACTCTGGAAATCCTGAAAACAATTCAGATATTTACAGTTGATACACAGGAAAGGAGAAAAAGGTCTGCAACTCCCATAAAAATTCAACACAGAAAGGCAGGGGAGGTCCATTTTTTAAGTTTGGGAGCAACCTTTGTTAAGAAATGAAGCTCCAAGCAGTTTTTCATTTTCATTTGCTGATAGTTCAAACTTTTGTTATGTACAGTTGAAACACTACAACAAAAGCTATTTTAGTGTTGCATTTATTTTAGAACTGTCTGCAAGTAGATTTTTACCCAAGGATGGATGGTTCATGTAGGTTTCACATCCAAGCAAATTTGGTTTTTCCAACTCTAGAACCTTACATCCTCATTCACAGCTACTGCATCTCCAGGTTGAGGTAATTAATCCACCAGATCACACCAAATAAACCATTGTTACACAAGTTTCTTCATTTTGAAGTTCATGCAGATACAGTCTCATCCCACCTACACTTAGGCAGTCCTTCTGCATAGCACGTTGCACTGCTGTATCATGGGTTGGCTGCCATGTACATGTTTGTCCTTGCCTGCTGTGGTGTAATCTGGTTGAAATGTTTCTGCCAATGCTGAGGCAATAACATATCTCCCATTTGATACCAGATGGTGATTAGTGTTTGGTAAGCCCAGAATCAACTACTCTTAGCAATTTTAAGTTCCCAGGTTTCCTGTAGAAATCTAATCTTTGACTTTCTTCCTTGGAAAGCTGCATATCCTCTTCAGACAAGTAGCAAAATGAAGGAAAAAGGGGCTTTTACAAACATGAGAGTCTTTCAATGGAGCTGGGCAGAATAGGACTCCCAGTAACCCCCCACTGCCTGCCTGTGCGGTCCTTCTGCCAGGCAGAGAACGTGGAAGGTGGTGCAGTGCCTCTCACTGCAGCAAAGGGAGGCTCAGCAGCAAGTCACCTAGGGAAGCCACACGCAAAAGGCTTTTCTGGACTGCCAAGAAGCTCTGTGTCAGGACAGAGGTGGAAAGAGCCCCTGTGCACTGCCATGATCCTGAGCAGTGGCAGCCACCAGACTGACAGCTCTGCAGAGAGGAGCTGCCTTGTGCAGTGTGTCCTCTTCCATACACCACAGTTAATGGTACGGCGTCACAACAGGCACAGGTCTGACACATTTTTCCCATGTACCAGACATCTGCCACCACCTTGGGCAGAAGCAGGAACCTCTCTCTGCTTTCTGGCCCCTCCATGGTGTTCTCGAAAGGGGGTCTGCTCTGGGTACCTCCCATACCTCAGGTTTCATCCTCCGGGTGTATCGGGACACACACCCAGCCGCTCACGTGCACCGCCTCTGCACCTCCTATTCAGGGTGCGGGTGTACTTATCAGCCTCCTTCCTACCCTTTTTGGCCCTGGCCCTGCCCCCTTGCAATCCCGTCACTCAAGATGTCAGAACCACAGGGCTCAAAAATCAAGCACTTTACACGGCAGACACATTTACTGTAACTGTAGGTGCAGAGAAAGAAAAGAAGGGAAATATATTTTTAGTCACATAGTTGTAGAAATGTAGTGAATTGCAGGTAGAAGTAAATATTGCAAGGTAATTAACTAAAATCAGTCTGCAGAGGTGTTCCAAAATGCCTAGAGGCTGGAAAATATTTTTAATAATTTCAGCAGGATTCTTAACTCTTTGTGTTCAAACCAGTTATTATAATTGTTTATTTGTTTTCTGGTGGTCTTTGAAAAGATCTAGACACGTCATATATAACACAAGTGTTATAAATTGGGCACCAGCCTGAATTTCCTTCACCCAAACCTATCTCACCTACACTAGAGAAACCTCTTTAATATTTCCCATGCACAGCTCAGCCAGAATTTGCAAGTACTGAACATCTCAGGAGAATGCCAGATCTTGTCAGATGTTCTGACTAAAAAGGTGTAGCGAAGTCTGGATAAACAAGCAGTGTTTTAGTTGCCTTACAAAACTATATTTTCGAAGTTTACCCATCACTAATCATAGTCTGATAGCTTGTCAGAGATCATTGCAAAGAATTCCCCACTGTGAATAAAAGCTGTATGAACACAACTAGTTATAATACTTCAGATTTAAATGGATGTATTTTTGGCAAGAAGGTTCTGTCAACATTTATCAGGGAGATGGGCATACATTTTATGTTGTTTTGGTTCCACAGCTAATTTGGAGAGCAAAATGAGATTTCCTTGTAATGAGTACAAAGCCACCTGCTTTGTCTCTTTGGAGGAATTTAAAATATTTAGCATATGAGGTATATCAGAAGAGTTCTCATAAATATCAGCAGGAAAGCTGTCTAGGCATAGAGATCTCCTGAGTAAAAGAATCAGTATTTAATAGCTCCCTTAATCTCACTTAATGTTAATGGACAATTGGAGGAAACTACTCATCTGGAAATTACTTTAGCAAATTAAACGTGGCCAAACATCTTTGCTTAAGTGAATCTGAAAGCAAGTCATCCATCTTACACAGGATTTTAGAGAAGTATTCAAAGTCTGAAGACTGTGTGTCAGTTTAGTAAATGAAAGTCACTTATGAGCTTACATCAACATATTGCATGCTCAATCCATGCCTAGCCAGCGCTCAGTAACCATTCTCTTAGCCAACAAACTCCGCTTACAAGCACTGCACCTCAAAAATTTATGAGAAACATAAGGTTTTCAACATTGTGCTAACTCCATACATGTTGTTTGATGTTTTTAAAATTATTTTCTCCTGATGAGACTTGCTCAAGTTCATTGCTGATGTTTTCTACAGTGCTACCATGCCAAGTGCTAATTATTATGTATACTATGCCATCTTCCACTTCCACAAGGACATCACTGAATTTCACAAATATGTTCAACTTTCATTTAATTAAAAAATTTTCCTATACAGCGTAAAAATATGTGTATTTAACCAACTTCCTTACTACTCAGTATATCTTAAAGTGTTTCAGTAAGGTGAGTAAATATTACTCAGTACCATTTTACTAAGAAAAAAGATGAGGTACAATGCAATTGCCTGCTTTGCAAAAGTTACCTATAAGCATTGTCCTGAACCCACGATCTGTCTTTAAAAACAGTAGCACTTTGCACTTTTAACCACAGTGCACGACAGGGGGCATGCAATGATCAGGCAGCAGATTTGAAAAGCTGTGAAGCCCATAGTTTGTCTTCACGTAGAACATGACTCTGTCAGGGAAGGCATTGGTACAGGACACTAGGAAGACCACATACATCTGCGTTCAAACATTATATAGGTAACTGCTGGGTGTGTTCATTGGTGGCTATCAGCATCATGGAGATGTGATCTTTTTCTCAGGAAGTCTCTAAACTGCTAATTGCCAGAAAAACTGTATCAGGGAGAGATTACTGTACATAAGGTCTGCTTGACACTCTTCAATAAGCACCTGGCAACTGCTGTTGGAAAAATACTAGACTGTCCAGAAAAGCTATCCTTGTGTAAACTTCCATTAAAGAACCAAGAAGATCAGTGGAAATGTTGCAGACAGGGAGGATGTAAGTTTGAAAAATTGTGAACCTCATTTATTTCATACTTGCCTTTCCTTCCTGCACACATTCTTCATCTTTTTAAGGTTCAAGTCTTTCATTTCAATTAAATGCAAAATTTGTGTAAATAAAAGCTGTGTATATTAATTTGTTGCTTTTTATGAGTAAAATGAGCTGCTTATATAACGCTTTATTTCATCACTTGTTTTAGCCCATGAACTTCCATGTGACGTTTGATCATTGACTTAAATTCACCTCACAAAGTAAATCAGAGAACATTTTTGACAGTAGAAGACCACATTCACGCCTAGCAAATTCCAATCACTTTTAGTTAAATTACACTCAGCATGAATTTTGACTGGAGTGTTTATTTACTTTGAAATGGATAAACAAATTTTTAAGTGCCTACTAATAACTCCATTTAGGTATCTGATGACAAATTAATTCTTCATGTAGCTCTGTGGAAACCAGTGGGGATGAATTTGGTGTATTTAATTTCTATTTGAGAGGAAGGATTTGGAACCATATCATGCATTAGTTTCCAAGCACCCTCCTTCTATATTTTAGCACTGTAACTCGTATAAAAGAATATGCATATATTGATTATATGATAGAGAAAAAGGGCTACCTAAGCTATGCATAATACATAAAAAGAGGCCTGCAGGATTCAAGGACCTATAGAAATTATTAGAAAGAAAAGATTTTAAATTCTTTTTTATTTCTGATATTTCAGAATAAGATCCAAATTTTGACATGGATACGTTCTTCGCAATTTCTCTAACATACTAAAAGAATTATTGGTATCCTGGAAGTACAAGATGATCAGTCATCACGGTAGGGTGTTAAAAGGCCAGTTCAGCCCTAACATAAGTATAATTCCACTGTAAATCAACAGAATTAGATACATTTCATAAAATTATTTAATTTAGATTATTGACTCCCAGCTTTGAAGGCAGACAGTACACTTGTCTTGCAAAAGGAAACGCTAGTCTTGAAATGCTTGTCTTGCAAAAGGAAAAAATACACTCAACTTCTAAAATTATTTTCTAGCAGTATTGTTATGTATATATAACTTCAAACACATTTTAAAACCTGTCATAACTGTTTTTATACAATATTTTACTTTTTTAGCCAGTCATTCTAATATAGAAGTTCATGTGTTTCTAGGTTTCATTATTGTCATCCTATTCCAAAGAATCTAGAAAATAAAGCTGAGGATGTAAACACTGAATTAAGCTTGAGCTTCTCATTTTTCCAGAATTCATCAGATAAATTTAAAATCAGATTAGTATCATATCTTTGGACATTTGGTTCATGTTCTTTACAGTTCTTATGTATTTATCAGCTTTTCATTGAAGAAGTCTCTGGTGTATTTTTAATCTCTTTTCAGTTCATATTTTTTCAATTTTCAGTTGATATGAACGATAGATATTTAAACATATTTTGCAGTTGAATTTAAAGAAGCTGTTTCTTTTACTCAGACTAAACTCATGTAAACATAAGCCATTGTTCTCCAAATTAGGAACAGAACTTCTTAAATAGAAAAAAAATGAAATCTAGAGTATGTCTTGAAGAAAGAGAGGCAAACAAGTTAAAATAATTGCTCTGATTCATGCAAAAACATCTCATATCGAGTTTTGGTTTTCACTTATCACTGAGTAAAGTTATCCTTTCTTATATATCATTTGTTATGAAATGAAGAATATCTGACATGCAGGACAAAGAAATGTATACATCACACTAAGTAGTTTATGATGTAATCAGGAAAATCTTACTTAATGTAGAATCGGGCCATGGCTGAGTAAATCATAATCTAATCATATCCAAATACAGTATAATCTCCCTTTTTGATGGTAAATAATTCAATGTGGGAAGTGAAATGAGGAAGGATAAGTTGTTAGAACCAGGCAAGTATTGCAGGGGAACTTCCATCTGGCTTCACCCTCACATGACCACAGTTTTTCACAGCAGTGCAATGCCAACAAAAATAATTAATTTACTCTGTAAACTTTGAGTAAAGTTTTTGGTGAATCAAGTCCAAACGTCTTCTTGCGTGGTAAGAAGACTCATGATAAGGTCTGTTCTCTCAACAGTTGCTCGTACACTTAGAAGTATATCTAGGATAAGGCACTATTTTTCTTACACTGAAAGTGTACAACTTTACTAATACATTAACAAGACTAATTTCCTATTAGTTCCTTCCCCCTTCCCCCATTTTTTCTGTTCTGAAACTCAGGAAAAAAATTGGATTATATTTTTTAAAAAATTCCTGGACTCTGAATGCTGTACTTCAGCTGTGGCCTTGTCACTGCTTTACTACCAGAAAATACAGTGAAGTCACGGTTCAGTTGCTGCTTCCTCGTTTCTCCACAGGGGAAAGTTAATCAAGTTTCCTGGCACAATTTCTTTCCCCGTTCCGCTCAGTTGTACTGACCACAGGGGTGACAGTAAGCTCAGGTTTACCCACCTGCACAGCAATGGAAACACTGGGTAGACTTGATTCTGTTTCCTTTTTTACATTGTGGTCTAAATTATGTGTATGCTGTGCAGTGAGGAAAGCATCTTCTACCTGTGAAATCTCTCCTGGAGATCTCTGGAGATCTGATGGCCCCAGTCTTGTGTAGTACACCAAAGGAGGGAAACAGTGTGTGTCCAGAGGTTTTGGCATAAGTCTAGACTGAGTATGCAGACACATTTGTATCTTCTCCAGGT